>JBBPBX010010171.1:21416-50100 GCA_038048925.1 Garcialebias charrua | reverse complement strand
TGAAATTAGCATAAAGAAAGGAAATAGGCTGAAAGTAGCAGAAATTACCACAAAAAATGAATTTATCTGAAAACAGCTGAAATTAGCTGTCCCAGTGTCCATTATGTCTTAAACAAACCCAAAGCAAATTCTAATAAAGTTTATACATCTAGTGGAGCATTGAGGCCAGCCATAATGCTCTGCTTGTGAAAGTAAATCTGTTGGGTATCACCTCGACACTCAGACAATAATTCTGAGTGCCATCAATGCCAAACAGGACAAAGGGAGAAAAAAAAGGAGCACAAAACAGCTGAAAAACAGCTGGAAAAAGTTTAAATTTGCACAAGGAAGTTGAAAGAAGCTGAAGCAGAACGAATTGTGAAAGGAGTACTAAAAGGTTGTAAACAGATCTAAAGATGTGAATGATGTAAAATGAGCTCAATTATTTTGCCTAAGACGCTGTAATTCATTGCGTGCACCTTTATATAAATTGTAGTATTTGTTGTGTTTAATCCTTGAAGAAGGAAACGGTGACCAGTCTTTGTTTTTATTTGTTTATTCATTCACTATGGAAATTTGTTGACACCGGGAATTGAAGGTGTCATCACTGCTGCTGTCCAGGCTCGTCTGCAGCAGCTCATACTGGTTTCATCAAATAATTCATTTAGATTATTAGATCTGATCTAGTCAGATTCATGTAGCAAACATGGTCAAATAAATAAATAAATAAGTACCAGTAGAGGAAAAATATCAAAAAGCATCACGTTCAGCTGCTGTCAGACTAATGGAAAAATGTCCACATGTAAAAAGGACTCTGTCACTTTCTATAGTCTTCTATTTTTAGCTGAAATGGGTCGTACACAAAAGCATGTTTCTCCTTTTGTCACAGCTACTCCTGCTATTGGCGGTTACCAACTTTAAATTGTCTCCTTACAATGTTAAGTTACAAAAGGCCAAGAAAATTGCTTAAAGCTTTCACCCAGGGAGGTGAAACGTGGTTGTACGACCTGGCACTTTTATTTATCACAAACGACAAAACTCCCAGTGCAGCCGTGAGTCCTGACAGAATTCTTCTTCTTCTTTCGGCTTTTCCCTTTTCAGGGGTCGCCACAGCGAGTCATCCTCCTCCACCTCACTCTGTCCTCTGCATCCTCTGTCCTCACTCCAACTACCTCCATGTCCTCTCTAACTGCATCCATATATCTCCTCTTTGGCCTCCCTCTGTGTCTTTTTCCTGGCAGCTGCATTTCTAACATCCTTCTACCAATATACCCACTGTCCCTCCTCTGGACATGTCCAAACCATCTCAGTCTGGCCTCCCTAACTTTATCTCCCAGTTGTTCAACATGTGCTGTACCTCTGATGATCTCATTCCTGATCTTATCCATCCTTGTCACTCCTAAGGAGAACCTCAGCATCTTCATTTCTGCTACTTCCAGTTCTTTCTCCTGTCTTTTTGTCAATGACACTGTCTCCAGACCATACAACATAGCTGGTCTCACCACTGTCTTGTAAACTTTTCCTTTGACCTTTGCTGACACCTTTTTGTCACAAATCACTCCTGAAACTTTTCTCCATCCACTCCATCCTGCCTGGACTCTCTTCTTCACCTCTTTACCACATTCCCCATTTTCCTGGACAGTGGACCCCAAGTACTTGAAGTCCTGCACCTTTGTGACCTCTGCTCCTTGTAGCCTCACTGTTCCACTGGCCTCCCTCTCATTCACACACATGTACTCTGTCTTACTACGGCTGACTTTCATTCCTCTTCTTTCAAGAGCATACCTCCACCTCTCCAAGTTCTCTTCCACTTGTTCCCTGTTCTCACCACAGATCACAATGTCATCTGCAAACATCATAGTCCATGGGGATTCCTGCCTGACCTCATCTGTTAGTCGGTCCATCACCAGAGCAAACAAGAAGGGGCTCAGAGCCGATCCTTGATGCAATCCCACCTCCACCTTGAAGCTATCTGTCACTCCTACAGCACATCTCACCACTGTCCTGCTGTCCTCATACATGTCCTGTACCAGTCTAACATACTTTTCTGCCACTCCAGATTTCCTCATGCAATACCACACCTCCTCTCTTGGCACCCTGTCATATGCTTTTTCTAAATCCACAAACACACAATGGAGTTCTTTCTGACCCTCTCTGTACTTCTCTATCAACATCCTCAAAGCAAAGATGGCATCTGTGGTGCTCTTTCTTGGCATGAAACCATACTGCTGCTCACAGATAGTCACCTCTTGTCTAAGTCTTGCTTCCACAACTCTCTCCCAGATCTTCATCGTGTGGCTCATCAACTTAATTCCCCTGTAGTTGCTACAACTCTGTACATCACCCTTGTTCTTAAAAATGGGCACCAGCACACTTCTTCTCCATTCTTCAGGCATTTTCTCACCCTCAAATATTCCATTAAATATTTGAGTCAAAAACCTCACTGCCATCTCTCCAAGACATTTCCAAACCTCCACTGGTATGTCATCAGGTCCTACTGCCTTCCCCTTCTTCATTCTTTTCAGAGCTTTCTGGACTTCACCCTCACTAATCTTTCCCACTTCCTGGTCCACAGTTTCTATGACCTCCACTCTTCTTTCTCTTTCATTCTCTTCATTCATTAGCTCCTCAAAGTAATCCTTCCATCTTCCCATCACACTCTCCTCACTTGTTAGAACATTCCCATTCCCATCTTTAATAAGCCTAACCTGCTGCACATCCTTTCCAGCCTGATCCCTCTGTCTTGCCAATCGGTACAAGTCCTTCTCGCCCTCTTTAGTGTCCAGTCTCCCATATAACTCATTGTACGCCCTCTGCTTTGCCTTAGCTACTTCCCTCTTTGCTCTATGTCCCATCTCCTTATATTCCTGTCTCCTCTCTTCAGTCCTCTCACTGTCATATTTCTTCTTGGCTAATCTCTTTCTTTGAATGGCGTCCTGCACTTCACTATTCCACCACCAGGTTTCCTTATCTTCCATTCTCTGTCCAGATGACACACGTGAGTGCTGAAAGAATAATACATGGAAACAAACAAACAACAACAAAAAAAGCTCCACCAAAAATAACACATCAATCAAATCATCTTCACTGGTACATTCAGAACTTAAAGTTTGTGCTGTGAATGAGTCTCAGCTACTCCCACACCAATAGCTCAATATCTGTGAAACTGACTGAATTATAAACATTTTTTAGTTTTTACTACGCTGTGGCAGCCATCTTGAATTTGGTTACTCTAAAAATTATTCAGTTGCAGATATATCTTCTTCTTTTTCTTGTTCAGTTCTTGTTGTTCTTCTTCTTCTTCTTTTTTCTTGTTCTCCTTTTTCTTGTTTTCTTCTTGATCTTGTCGGGGTTCCTTTTCTTGTTCTTCGTCTTGATTTTGTCGATGTTCTTATTTTACTTGTGGTTCCTCTTCTCGCTGTTCTTTTTCTTGTTCATTTTCTTGTTTTTGTTCTTGTTGTTGTTGTTGTTCTTCTTCTTTTTTCTTGTTCTCCTTTTTCTTGTTTTCTTCTTGTTTGTGTCGTTGTTCTTTTTCTTTTTCTTCGTCTTGATTTTGTCGATGTTCATATTTTACTTGTGGTTCCTCCTCTCGTTGTTCTTGTTCTTGTTCTTATAAATGGTAAATGGTAAATGGAGCTTATTTATATAGCGCTTTCCAGCCCCCTGTGAGGAGCCCCAAAGCGCTTTACAATACCAGCCATCCACCCATTCATTCAGACATTCATACACCGGTAGTGGTAGCCTGCCTTGCAAGGCGCCATCCAGACCTACCGGGAGCAACTCGGGGTTAAGTGTCTTGCCCAGGGACACAACGACACATGGTGGGCGGACGCGGGATTCGAACCTCCAACCTTCCGATCGGGGGTCGACTGCCATTACCACTGTGCCACGGTCGCCCATTTCTTGTTCCTTTTCTTGTTTTTGTTCTTGTTGTTCTTCTTCTTCGTTTGGGGGACATAGAGGCAGGACAGCCAACTGGGGAGCAAAAATTCACGGTTCAACTCCCCAGTCATTCCCGCATACCGTGGTGTCTCTGAGCAAGACACATAATTCCTATTTGCACCCGGGGCACTTACATAGCTGCCCACTGCTCCACCTGGATATATTTGATTTGATTTGATGTTTATTCATTCATTTTAAAAGAACAATACAAAACAGTTTCATCAGATACAAGAATACAAGTAGGATAAAATGAAAGGAGCAGAAAGAAGATGAAATCTTATTATATCTGCCCCTTATTTCACAGTTTGTTCAACCAATGATAACCTTCAAACTGCATCACAAAATGAATAACTCTACTTATTTTTTCCTAACTGTAATACACAAACACACTAAGCTACATCATCAGTCAACATAAGTGTAATACACAAACACACTAAGTTACATCATATATAGTTTTTGAGCAAGTCCTTTTTGACCTTTTTCTTAAATGTATACATTGATTTTGCATTTTTAACATCACTCTCCAGAGCATTCCACAATCGAACTCCCTGAATTGAGGTAGACCGTCCCTTTAAGCTGGTTCTGAATTGTGGTTTGATGAATATCTCTGTCCCTTTGAGATTGTAATAACTTTGTCTTTTTATAAAATTTCTTTGGATATTTAAAGGTAATGTGTTATTATGAGCCCTATACATAACTGATAAAATACTATATTCTACCAATTCCTGGAATTTCAATAAGTTTAGCTGAAGAAACAAGGTGTTTGATGGGTGACTGAAATGTTTTCTGGTGATTACTCTTACAGCTCTCTTTTGTAAAATAAAAACAGGCTTTGTAATTGTTTTGCACGCTTTTCCCCAAACCTCAATACAATAGATTAAATGTGGAGCAATGTTTGTGTTATACAACATATACAGAGCTTTATCAATTAAAAAATCCCTGACTTTATACAGTACTGCAATTGATCTAGCTATTTTTGTTTTAATGGAATTTACATGATGTTTACATGACAGTGGACAGGTGTTGAATTTAAAGGGAACACCTGACAGAGTCGCTTAAATTTAAATCCTCAGAATAACAACAACTCTTTTGGGAAACTAACACTCATATTGTTAATCTAGACCAAAGAAGTGTTGAATTGACAACAGATTTTTAACAAACACCAGCACTGTAAATCTAGCTAACACTTTTGATTTTGCTGTGTTTCACTGCAAGATCCTCAGCAGGTCAATGACTTCATATTTGAGTTTCTCCTTTTTTTTAACTCAACAGTTTACCATTGTTTCTATTATAAGATGTATTATTTAATACACAGGAGCTGCAAGGTTATATATTTCTGCTGTAAATGGCCACAAGGGGGCGACAATCCATTAAATAAAGAAATAACATGCAATTATTTGATTATTGTTGGATGAATTAACTTTTTATTTTGTTTGAACAAATAAACACACATGAGCTAAGTGCATCAAACAATCACATTAGTTATTTGTTGCAAAGTCTCAAGGTTTAGGATTATAAAATAATCTGCAGTTATCACGATGAGGCCCGCCTGTAAACGTTGGGTTGCTTCAGGGTGACTTACTTGGACCCTTTTGTTCATTCCAATCATAAACAAACAATAATGAAAAGTCTGAAAAAGTGACACGTCTTTAAAGTTCCTGTAAATGATGTGATCTAAATTCTGCTGCCAATAAAATTATAAAAGTTGTATAGAAAAGCCGGGCGGCAAGAATGGAGATTAACCTGGGAGCATCAGTGTAGCAGTTCATTGAGGTGGAACAGTTGGATAAGATTCTTTATTACACCTTGACAAAAATCCCACTATAAAGGTAATTCTCCAGCTGGCTGGAGAAACTGTGGAATAAAAGTGCACATCATTACCATAACTTTTGGGACTGTCAAGTGATTAAAACTAATTGGAAGGAGGCAATATAACTATAAGATATTACTGGAAGTCAACTGCCTCTAGGAAGTAAAGTATTTGGACTCATGCCTGAAAGGACGGTCAAAAATACAAAGTTCAAAACGTCAAATTGCCCTGAAATATTCAAAAGTTTTTGTAAAAAGGAAAAGTACTTACAATCTTAAAGGTACAGATATTGTTATGCCACAGTGTAGAACTACTAGGTCTACTTTAATTTATGGAATGGTTTAGAAAATGATATTAAAGCTGCAAAATCAATGTCTTTGTTTAAGAAAATTATTAAAATTAGGTTTCTGGAAAAATATAAATTGGTTGGTATCAAAATTTTATGTACGGTAAAATATGATAAGTTACTTACAGTATTGTGTAGTGTTTTTTTTGTGTGGATTACTGTGTTTGAATTAATTGTTTGAATTAATTTTGTTAAAAAAGGGCCAGACATAAGATTTTATCTTCTTCTGTTTCCTTTCATTTCATATACCGTTTGATTTTTTTTATTACGTGGTGTTGTAAATAGTATTGTTTGTGTTCTTTTAACTTTGAAATGAATACATTTACACAATATAAATAAAATAAAATAGACAAATATTTAACATTTTATTAGTGGTGTGAAAAAAAAGCCCTCACCAAAAAAAAAAAAAGGTTTTCACTGGAGAGCCCAACGTTGAACATGTGGTTGGACACCACAACGGACATAGGATGGAGAGAATAACTGCAGACGTACACGACGAAAAGGATCAATTTACTTTACGCTGGAAGAAATGGTCGATATAAAATCACGCAGACCACATCCAGTGAATATGATTGTAACAAAAAGCACTTTCACTCCCTTTGTGTTATGTCGTGTTCCTTATTAATGTTGTGTAAAAAAAAGGGGCATTTAAATTGATATTTTACTAATAATTGAAGTGGGTGTACATGTTAACTATGTTTATAAAGGTCAATAAAAATGTATAAATAAAAAAATAAAATCGAAAGCCTGGCTTTTACTTGGTTAAGCGGTTGCCTCTCAGTGAAGTCGCCGGATTGAATCCCGACCAGGGGCCTTTTCTGTGCATGAGTTTCCTCCCCCAGACCAAAAACATGCATGTTAGGCTGATTGGTGACTCTAAATTGTCTCTAAGTGTGAGAGTGAATGGTTGTCTCGTTTGTCTCCATGATGGACTGGAGGCCTGTCCATGATGTCCCCGTCTCTCGCACAGTGACTGCTGGTCATGGGCACCAGTGACCCCCACGACCCAGAAAGGAAGAAGCGGGTAAAGATGATGGAAAAGGCTCAAACTATAAAAGAACAAATCAATCTCAACAATTCATAATTTCTGAGTATGGTGGTAAAATGAGGGCAATCAAGTGGATAAATATCTGTTCAAATACTTATTTGATAAGGTAAAACCACACAAATCTGTTATTCATGAATCAATTCAGATATTAAAACTTCCTGAGATGGGTTTTATATCTTTCTGCCTCTAAAAGAAAAATTAAAACAATAAAAAAAGTTTAAACCTTTAGTTTTATTCTACCATTCATCAACTTGAAACCAATAATAAAGTTGAATAAAAACTAAAGACCAAGTTGTCAGTGTTTCCAGGAATAACAAACAGGCTGAACATGTTGGACTTTTATTATATTTTACGTTACACATAATTTGGACGATGCAGAACATTTGTTTAATCCCTTTTATTAGGTTATGTTCGTGATAACGGTAAAGTTTCCCAAAAATCTAAATGCTTAGATATCAAATCAGCAGAAACATCAACTTTAGTGGTGAGGGAACCTGTGAAAATAAAACCTGGAATCTGCTGTTGTCAGATTAATATTTATTTTAGTTTAATTTGAAGTGTTTTGTGAGCAGTTCCATCGTTTGTATGGGACAAATAATAAAGAACTGATGAGGACAAAAGCGTCTGCAGCAGGAAGGATGCTTGAAACTAAAATAAAATGAGCTCTAGAAGCCACTATTAGTAAGTTTTCTTGATGGAAAATGTACAAATCTCTTTGAACTCGTGTTACTCTACTGTCATTCTGCCTCTTCTCCATGATTCGTTCATTTCCTGTCCTGTAGCATCAAAACAACCGGTAGTTTTAGTGTTGTGGTCAGGTCATATAATCACAGGGAGGGAATGTGAAACGTGTTTCTTCACATCCTTCGTTTCAGTCTCGCAGTTTGTTAAAGAGCCACAGAAGTTCCCGTCGGGTCTCAGACCAAGGATGTGGTGCTCTCCGGGTTGATCCGTACCGACCGCGTGCTCTTCCTGAGGTCTCGCAGCTGTTTGGCCGGCTTGCCCGCGCTCTCCTCAAAGCGCCGCTCCACCACCGGCAGCACGGTGTCGTGGAGGAAGGAGGCGTTCTGCAGGACGAAGGCCTTCTTCTCGGGGTCCTGCTCGCAGCGGAGGCTGTAGTCCACGTGCTGCACGGCCACCAGGATGATCTCCCGCAGGCTCTCCAGCAGCACCATGTGCAGCTCAGGGAAGTAGAGCTTCAGGCCTTCCTCCAGGAAGCTCATCATCTGCTTGGTGAAGGCCACGATGGTGTAGCTCAGGTTCACCCAGCAGTCGTCCCCCGTGTACTGCTGGAAGCTGATGCCACAGCCGCACATCTCGTCCTGCAGGACAAACACTGAATTTATTAACAACTGGTTCCCACCAATAAATCATATTTCATTAAAGATATTAGTGAGGAATGAAGAGTTTAGTGTCGCCTCAGGATAGACCCCAAGGGGAGCAGATACAATGAAAACAGAAGGGGTCCAAGAATCGAGCCCTGTGGGACCCCGCAGGAAAGTGGAATGGAAGCAGATAAACTAAATATATACTACTGTACTACTAACTACAGTACTATTAAAGATGTTAGCGAGGAATGAAGAGTTTAGTGTTACCTCAGGATAGACCCCAAGGGGAGCAGATACAATGAAAACAGAAGGGGTCCAAGAATCGAGCCCTGCGGAACCCCGCAGGAAAGAGGAATGGAAGCAGATAAACTAAAGATATACAGTACTGTTATACTAGCCTGGTTAAAACCAGACCCTGTCCTTCACTTTGCTTCAGACAAGGGTCTGGACTTTCTCCATTGACAACCAATTCTTGCTGGAGGCGTGGCCTCTGCTGATGGCTGCTCCCCCGTGGTCTTCTGAACTTGACTTCAGCTCCGCCTCCTGCTGAATTTTCTCTCGCTCCGTTGTATATTCTGTGTTTATATGATAATTAAACGTCCTAATAAAATAAAATAAAACCATGGAGCGCTGGTCCAACACACCAGAAGACCAGGAAATCTGATGGGACTCGGGCAGCAACTTAAAACCTGACTTTAATTCTCTCGTGACAACCTCAGTCATTTCCTTGTTCATACACTCAGCGGAGGGTGAGGAGGGAGGAGGGAGCGATTACTTGACTTTTGGGGAAAAAAACAAAAGAAAACTCCAGATAAGGGATTAAGAAGGGGAAATTAATAAATTTGTGTCACATATCAAACAGTCCTGCATCGCTTTGAATGAGAACATGCGGCTGCGCGCTGGGACAGATAGGTGGGGGCATTTCCTTATCAGCGGAGGGAGAGAAGGAGGAGGAGGAGGGAGCGAACACTTGACTTTTGGCCAAAAAAACAAAAGAAAACTCCAGATAAGGGATTAAGAAGGGGAAATTAATAAATTTGTGTCACATATCAAACAGTCCTGCATCGCTTTGAATGAGAACATGCGAATGCTCGCTGCTGGCTGCGCTGAGACAGGTGGGGGCGTGGGTTAGGGGCCAAAAACTCAGCCCCTTCTGTTCTCTGATTGGTCTGGTCAAAAATCTACCGGAGAAATCCTTGTCTATGGGATAAGTCCCAGACTGTGCAGTGAAGGGAAATGAGAATTGAGCGGAGCTGTGCAGGAAGGCGAGGGCCAGGCTACTGTTATACTAACTACTATTAAAGATATTAGGGAGGAACGAGGAATTTAGTGTTGCCTCAGGATGGACCCCAAGGGGAGCAGATACAATGAAAACAGAAGGGGTCCAAGAATCGAGCCCTGTGGGACCCCGCAGGAAAGTGGAATGGAAGCAGATAAACTAAATATATACTACTGTACTACTAACTACAGTACTATTAAAGATGTTAGCGAGGAATGAAGAGTTTAGTGTTACGATAGACCCCAAGGGGAGCAGATACAATGAAAACAGAAGGGGTCCAAGAATCGAGCCCTGCGGAACCCCGCAGGAAAGAGGAATGGAAGCAGATAAACTAAAGATATACTACTGTTATACTAACTACTATTAAAGATATTAGGGAGGAACGAGGAATTTAGTGTTGCCTCAGGATGGACCCCAAGGGGAGCAGATGCAATGAAAACAGAAGGAGTCCAAGAATCGAGCCCTGCGGTACCCCGCAGGAAAGCAGAATGGAAGCAGATAAACTAAAGATATACAGTACTACTGTACTACTAACTACTATTAAAGATATTAGGGAGGAACAAGGAGTTTAGTGTTTCCTTTAATAAATAAAAAGGCCGGCAGGAAGCCCCTCCACATGTCGACAAATAAAACCAAACTGATCTGAGACAACGTTTTTCAGGAAGGATTTCCATCACCCACCTCCAAAAGCAAAAAGGGCAATAATGTTTTTGTCTGTAACTGTGTGTGTATGTTCTTTGTCGGTCTGTTAGCAAAATGCCTCTTGAACCACAACACAAATTTTAATGACGTTTTCAGAAAGCAATCACTGGATCGGTCTCTACAGCGGGTTAACTTTTGGAATCGACCTGATCCAAAATGGCCGCCACGGCAAAGCGATCTTAGTCGACACAAAATTGAGCTAGAATTTGGTGTGGTAGTAGCTGAGAGTGAACATTTTCTTTTTTTTTCCTTTTTTTTTTTTTTTTGGGCTCTAGTGGCCTTTATTGTAACAGAGGATGAGGGCGAAACGGAGAGAGAGGAGGGGAGAGACATTGCGGAAAGGTCGTCGGGACTGGGACTCGAACCCGAGACACCCGCAGCGAGGGCTAGCCTCAAAACATGTGCCGCGCGCTCAACCCCCACACCAGGTCATGTTAATAACACACAACAACTGCCACTGAATCTAAAAAAGTTAAAGACCGTGTAAAGTGAAATTAAATTTGTGTTTTTAGTTTGTCACATGGCATAAATATGTGTTATTAATCACCCATATAAATCTGACTGATTAAAAACATTGTTTTCCTTATAAAATTAAGTGTCAAAAATCATGAAAAAACCTTATTTTCCCTTAGTCTGAAACTGTGGGGGCGTGTCAGCAGTGGGCGTGGTTTCCTGCACCCTTCAGAGCTGAGCAGTGTCTGGACAGGCAGACGAGAAGCAGAGATCCACCTGCTCCGTTTCTGGCTGCCAGCAACTCCTTTTTCCAAGAGTTACGCTGTTTTTAGTGCACTAACAACTCTGGTTTTGTTTTAAAGTTGAGGACACAAAGATAATTCATAACTCCGCTGTTATGTGTTTAATAATAAGCGCTATTTTAGAAGATGAGCGGCTGCACCCGGTCCGACCCGGTCACATCGCATGCGGGGTCTGTGTTGGTGATTAAAATAGAGTAAATCACGTTGATAACTGTTATCTCATCTGTGTCAGCGGAGTCACAGCGTTTCCTGTGGCGGTTCTGGACACGGGCCCACACGGGCCGGTGCCACGGATCGCTCTCTTCACACACACACAGGCGCGCCGCGCGGAGCTGCAGGTGGCCGCTCCAGCAGCAGCCTGGGTTTGTTCTGACTCCCTCCTGCGTCTCAATGTGGGTGCCCTGACCATTGCGACATCCAGGGAAGATGCAGGAACGACGCATAATTGATTAGCTAGCTAACAATGAACAAAATATCTATGCTATTGCTATCTGATGCTATCTGCGATTCACGAGTGAACGGCTCCACCCATGCGAAGAACAATTTATATGACTGGAGCAGCAGGGGGTAGGGCTATACTAATGAGGACCGCGTGACGAAACGCGGTCCCGTTTAAAACACGCCTAAAAAATCCTGAAACACACATGTCTTTATACACAGTTTCATCTATAACTCATAAATTAATTGAGCTACAATTTTGAGACTTTTTACTCATTTACAACATTACAATTATGACATTTATAATGTTTATTTAAGAAAATATTGAAATTCACTTTACACGGTCTTTAAGTCTGGACCTCTGGACATTCACACGAATGTCCAGAGGACCAGACTTAACTTTTTTAGATTTTTATACTGTACCTGGATTATTGAGCATGCATCAGGAAACTGCCACTGAAGCGTGTCCCTCTTAAATTAATAAAACAATATTCTGCACACAGAGACCCTGCATACAGATGTTGAGGATGATGTTTTTAGACCAGTTGTCTTTCAGGGGGACTAAATTTTAGGTTTAATTTTTAATACGATGTTTATGACTTATTCACACTACTGTGATCCATTTTTCTTCCATAAATTTTTGGGCATCTTTCTCATTCCACAATTATTTTTGCTATTTCAACAAATCAAAGATCAAAACGTTCAGCTCCTTCAGGACAATCCTGCTATGACTTCTGGTATTGGTGCAATTTTAGCTTTTTGAAATATTTAGCCTTTTCTGCCATTTTTTTCCTGATAGAAAATGATTATCGGTATAGCTCATTTTACATCCTTCAAATCTTTAGATGTGTTTACAACCTTTTACTGCTCTTTTCACATTTCGTTCTGCTTCAGCTGCTTTGAGCAAATTTTAAAAAAAATTTCAGCTGTTCTATGCTTCTTTCAGATTCTAACCACAACATTGTTCTGCTTCTTCTAACTGCTGCTTACTGCTAATTTCAGCTTTTGCTCTTTTCAGCCTTTTTTTATATTTCAGTTACCATTTAGCTGTTTCATGCTAATTTGAGCTTTTTCCACTAATTCCAATTTTGTTGCACTCATTTCAACTTTTTTCAGCCTAATTCATCAAAAATGTGCTCTCTCTTCTTCCTTTTGGCAATTTCGGCTTCTTTCTACCATTTTTAGCTAATTTCCAATTGGTTTTATGCTACTTTAAGCTTTTTTCAGATATCTAAAAAAGCTAAGTCTGGTCCTCTGGACATTCAAAAAACAAAACAAAACAAAGCAAAAACAAAGCAAAAAAAAAAAGCAAAAAAAATATTTTTGAGCATGCATCAGGGTACTTTTTTCAGATAATTTCCACTTTTTTGTGCTCATTTCTGCTTCTTGCAGTCTAACTGGGCAAACATGTTCTTTCTGCTCTCTTATGCAAATTTAAGCTTGTTCCACCTTTTCAGCTACCTTTTAGCATATTTTAGCTAACTTCAGCTGTTTTCAGACAAATGCAAGCTTTTCATAACTTCTACTTTCAGCCAGAAAGTTCATTCTCAATAGTCCAGGTATCAAATTCTACTTTCAGCCTAATTTAATTATTTCTGTTAATTTCAACTTGCTATGCTCCTTTCAGCATTTTTTTTCCTGTTAGTTTCAGTTATTTCAGCTACTATTTAGCTGTTTTTAATGCTAATATTAGCTTTTTTTCAGCTAATTCCACATTGTTTGCACTCATTTCAACTTTTGTGTTCTTTCGGCTGATTTACGCTTGGTTTTCAGCTACAATTTAGCATGTTTTAGCTAATTTCAGCAAGTTATTTTGTAATATGCATTCACACTGCATTTTCACAAGAAATGCAATTTCTCTTGATGTGCATAAAGTGTAAATTTATATATACATTTTATTTTATTTCTAACTGCTACAAAAACAATTTATTTTTATATTTATGAGGTTGTGAGGATTATGAGAGAAAAAAAAAAGATTTAAAACACACCAAGCAAAGGCTGAAGACGAGAGGATTTACAATTGCTTAGAGGTGGCCATTGCCCCCTTCATCCAACGCCCCCTCCCACCCCCCAATAAATGAATAAATAAATAAATTATGATTTAGATACACACCTCCACAAAAATTACTATTACCAAGAAACCAACCCCGACACAAACAAATAAGCAAGAAATAAACAACAACAAATAAGTGAGCTCTACCTTGAGTTTAGTTAAAGCCTCGGGGGTCATGAGGTTCATCCTCCTCCACATCTCCTCAGAGTTGCGATGTTTCGTGGCCTCGATGATGACGTCCTTGTAGCTCTGCAGAGCCGCCTTGATGTCTGTGACCAGCAGCGACTGCAGAGTGAAGGTCAAATCCAAACCGATCTCCGTCAGCTGCTGGCAGTGCTCTTTAGCCACTTTAACGCACTCTGCTGCTGTCGACAGGCTCTCCTTACTGTCAAACACCTGACCAGCAGAGAAACATGCAGCTTGAAGTCATACAAGCACCAACTTACTGTGAAGAGACATGTCCACTCCAGGAAACGTTAAACCCGTCTCTCTGTCTTTGCTGACCTGTTTGCTGAAGGCGTCCACAAACATCGTCATGGCCGACCTGGACCACACCACGAAGGCGGAGTAGCAGCCCGTGTTCCCCGCGAAGTCCATCTCGAACTCCTTGGCGGTCTCCAACAAGCTGGTGAAAAAAATGTTGCAGAGCTTGTGGATGTAGAGCAGCGTGGCTCCTTCGATGCGAAGCTGCCGGATGGCCGTCTGAACGGCTGCGGCGCGGTTCTTCAGGAACAGCTCGCACGCTTTGGTTGACTGACCTGGAACATGCAGAACCCACAGAAAAACACTTCATCACTTGCTTCTGCCGAGGACGGATGCTTCCCCTCCCACTCCGCTTTGCTGCTCTGTCTGTCTGTGAAACTGCTTCTTGCATATCTTCTGAACCATAATTATGGACTTATTTGTCCAGTTGGTCCCTCAACACAATTGATGACATTTCTTCAAAGAGAAGACAGGCTTTAGGAGAGCTGATCTGCCCTGTTGGCATGCACACAGCTGGATATCTCATCGACTTGAAGACTTGATGTCTATCTCTGCTGCCATCTGTGGATCTAAAGGACGCATATTTAATTGGATTCATGATAACTGGTTCCTGCTTTTTGGAATCAGGTGGTTGCTGGTTTTATCTACAATTAAGGAAGACGTCGGCAGCAAATTGAGACCTGATCACGCTGCTTGCCTTTGTGATGGTTTGGTTCATGCCTGTGTACCCAGACTCAGTTGCCTTGGGAAGAATGGATCAGATCTCGGGGAATTTTACTCAGGCACGTTCCATTGGTGTGGCCGCGTAATTTGGACATTTCAGAACCATTTTTGGACCAACACAGACTCAAGGTAGATGTCATTATGTTCTGCCTGTCCCCAAAACAACTGTGTGTTTATCTGAATCTGGCTCCCCCGGCTGACCTTCAAGGCCACCTTATCTGAATATGCCTGGAGGACATGTAATCTGACGCTCAAACCCACCTATCGGGGAATTCCACTGTCAACCAGAGCGAACCAGCTGAATAAACATTCTGTCATCATTTCAGGACTCTTGGATTCTCATTAGCGTTGACCTTGGCCATTCCCCGACATCCTCGAGAATGTTTACAGATCTCATCGGAGGGAGCTGGCTGATTATTCCATCCTTATCAGAACTCTTACAGTGACCTCGAGAGCATCCATGGACATTGTTCACATTTCTCAGTACCCCCCACCCCCGCGGAATGTCTATATCACTATGTGCTTGTTTGTGCGAGGTGTTTTTTTAATATTAGAATTTTTCTTCTCAGGCAATAAGAAAAATTTTAATAGGAATGTTTTTGCCTCCTTTTCCTAATGTATCCAGTTTCATGACTTTTTGTCTGTCTAGCAGATCTCACTTGTAAACGAGTCTTCGAGGCTCAATGTGACTTATCTGTCTAAATAAAGGTTGAATGAATGAATGAATGCAGAATCCACACAAAAACACTGAGCAAGGAGACAACACGGACTGGAATTTATATGATCAACGCTGGAGATTGATTTTTAGAATGCACATTCTATTTTTAACAACATTGTTAAAAATAACTGAAGTCCTACAATAGTTTTCTGAGAGTTTCATTAGATATTTGTCCAGTGGGTCATAAAATATTTTGATATCTAACACACAACTTCACCTTTAGGTAGCGTGTGAGCATTAAACTGTGATCCGTCTGAACAACTGGTTTTTACTGTGCTTCATTCACATTTTAGGCTTTAATAGCAGAAAGTCTAATGATGAAATTCAGGATTTAGTGCTGCAGATCAATAAAACAATATGTCACTTGGTGATGCAAGGTTGAAGTTCGGCACAAATAATGTCCTGGAACTATATTTTCCAAAAAACACTGTATCCACGTGGACAACAATTGCTGCCATTATTCAAGATGGCCGCTTTCGGAAGTTTTCATAACCATAACTAAAATTGAATAATTCTAATTAGCCAATGTTTTCATCAAAATACATGTATAGGTTTTGGGGCAAATTCAACTCCGGAGTCGATATTATTTTTAAAACTGCAAATGTAAAAGAAGATGACAGCCATAAATAAGGGATCTGAGTGTCTTGTGAGGTTTTCATATGAAAACAGTTTTAACACTTTAGTAAATGATTTTTATATGTTTTTTTTATTTATTTAAAGATTGAAAAACACAGTTGGAACTCCTTACTACAACTACAGTATTCCATATGACCCCCTCTAACTTTAGTACAGTTGTTTTTAATATTTGTCCTCCTAACCTTTGTTTTTTTTAAATAAACCCTTCTCTCGTAAATCATAGTTTTTCTCTTTAATTTTTAACCACTTTTGTATACAGCTTGGAAGGCGTTTATTATAGGCTTTGTACATAATCAGTGCTGTTCTGAGTTCTACTACCGGTATATGATATTTAGTAATAAAAATCAATCAATTGATATTCCATTTTTAATCGAGGACTCAGTGATTTGAGTCAGTGAGGTAAAATTTTTGGGTGTTGTCATTGATGATAATCTATCATGGAAACAACATATAAATTTGGTTAAAACAAAAATATCTAAATCAATTGCAATACTTTATAGAGTTAGATATCTACTAAACGATAAAGCATTGTATCTGTTGTATAATTCAATGACTGTGCCACATTTGATTTATTGTATTAATATATGGGGAAAAGCATGTAAAAGCAGCCCAATGCCTATTTTTATTTTGCAGAAAAGAATTATAGCAAGAAAGCATTACTGTCACCCATCAAGTCAATTATTTTATCAGATGAAATTGCTGAAGTTCTATGATTTGGTGGATTATATGATTTTGTTACTTATGCATAGAGCTAAAAAAAATACACTACCGTCAAATATCCAAATGTATTTTGTGAAAAGATCAAGCTGTTACAATCTCAAAGGGAAAGATGTATTTGTAAAACCACAGTTTAGAACTAGTTTGAAGGGAGTTGGATTATGGAATAACTTAATGGCAGATATTAAGGAAGCCAAATCAATCCTTGTATTTAAGAAACTGGTTAAAGTTGAATTGTTAAACAAATATAAATGAATGTATTTTAATGAGTAATATATACAATTGAAAGTTGAATGAGTTATTTACTTGTTTTGTTATTATAGAACAATTTGTTTGAATTCTTATTAGATAAATAAGGAGCAGATTTAATAAGATATTTTCTTCATCTGCTACCTTTCATTTTATATTTTATATATTTTTTCTTTTCAATTCATATACAGTATGTCAAATGTTGTATTTCATTATTGTAAAATGAATAAATACTAATAAAACATTAAAAAAAAGTTTACTTTAACTGTAAAAACAAGTGAGGTGAACATATCCACGGTGCTGATATCAACAAGAGGAAGACTGTTGAATTTGTGTATTATTATTATTATTACAGTATTTTCTGGTGTATAGGTCGCACCTGTGTATAGGTCGCATTGTCCTATTACCAATAGATTGGAAAAATCCCTAGATAGGTTGCACTGGTGTATAGGTCGCACCTACGTTTAGCTCTGCTGCAAATGTCTGCCACAGGAGCGCACAGCAAGGCTTTTAAGAAGATTAACACTTAAAAACAATTATTTGTTTGATAAAAATTATAGCAAATATATGTCTGAGCTGAACTTTTCCTTAATAAATGAACGTAATTGTGAAATGAGCTGGATTTAAAAATGTGTTTCACCGAAAGTGATAACAAGCCATATATAGGTCGCAGGCCTTGAAAAAACCCATAAAAAGGTGCGACCTATACACCGGAAAATAATGTATTATTATTATTATTCTGTTGTGTGTTTGGTGTCGTTGGAAATAAAATAAACCTAGTCTGACGAGTTGGGACACGGCCCGCCGGGTCGCTTCGGGTCCCCCGCGAAGCGACCGATCCGGAGACAGCTCAAACACCAGGACCTCCGTCAGCTGTCGCACACGTTCGTCCACCTTCGCCCGGAGCTCCTTCACCTTCTGGGTCACCGGCTGGTCTTTCAGATGCTCGCCGAGCTTGTCCAGCAGGTCCACCGCGCCCTCGAAGTCTCTCTGGGCGATGCACACGTCCAGATCTTCTGGCAGCTCCTGGATCCAGTCCGGGCTGAGGGCCGTGCTCTCCTCGGCCTCTGCCGGCTCGTCTTCCACGTCGAAGGGGTTGGTGGACACCTCGGCTCGGACGGGAGAAGTGGGAGCCGCCTCCTCTTTCTTGTGTCTGTCCTTGGAGGCTTTATTTTTCTTGGTTTCATCCAGGATCTCCAGCCACTCCTTCTTGACCTTGCTGTTCTCCGCCTGGAAGATGCGGCTGTCGGGGAACATGAGGATCTTGAACATGTCCTTCATGGGCGGGTTGTCCTTCACGTTCACCACGGCGAAGCTCTCCAGATCATACAGGGCGTGGTATTTATACTTCACCTTGTCTTTGCGGCTGGGCAGCCAGGTGGCGATCAACAGGCAGTCGTTCATCAGGAACGCGTGCACCTTCTGGATGTGGGCCATGTTGTCCACATCGAACTCCACAAGGTCTCCATTGTAGACCAGGTGTCTCCCTGGGGTGTCCATGGTGTTTTCAGCCCCTTCAACTTTCTCCAGCAGTGAGGTGAGAGTCCTCTGCTTCAGCTCTTCTGTCTCTTTGGGGAAAGCTGCCTGCATCTCCTTGGAGGTCTCGTCCTTGTCCGTGGACAGCAAGGCCTGGGTGATGCTCTCCATGATGCCCTTCTGCTCGGTCAGGATGTGGCTCAGCTGGTACATCTCACTCTCCAGGTACGAGATCTCCTTTGCCGTTTCGATGAACTGCCTGTAGTTCTTGTACACGTTCTTCTTCAGGTTCTGGGCCGTCTCGTCAGCCAGATTCTGGATCTTCTGACGATGCTCCTGCAAGTCCCTGTCGCCATCGGACTGCTGTGACAGCTGCTTGACGTAAGACTGAGGCTCGAAATTCGGAGATTCGAGCAGTTTCCGGAGTCGGTTCCCGGTTTCCGACATCTTTAGTCGCTTGTATATTTATTTATTTAGTCAAAATGTTGATAATATAATAAGGAAAACTACAAGCAGCGAAAGAACTCCTTCATTTCCGCTTCTACAAACAAACAGGAAGCTGTCACTGGTACTTCCGGTATGTCACGAGACCGAAGAAAAAGTTCCCCCTGGCTATTCTTGTCTTTTTTCATAGTTATGTTCAATTATATTGTTCTTATTTTGTGATGTTGAAAATAAAGATTTGTGAAGAAGAAAAAAAACGAGACCGAAGGGAAAAAAAATAATCCTGCAAACACACAGGAAGTTGTAACTGGTACTTCCGGTTTGTCACGAGACCGAAGAAAAAAGATGGCCAATTAAAAAAAAGTCCGAACAAATACTATTAGTCAGTTACATTAAACTAGAAAATCATTTTACAATGTATTTCAATAAATAAAATATTATCGGCTTTCTTCAACTCTTAAACTACAAAGCGGTGCTCAATGGCTAAGACTACATATCCCAGAGGTCCTTGTGTCAGTTGAGTTTTCGTCGAAAGTTTTGCGTAGAGCACTCCCAAACTCCCAAAAACTCCCAACATTTAATATTTATTTTAGCACATTATGTAAGAAAAAATTAGTCGTCTTATAACTGAAATTAAATAAAAAATTAAGAAAAACATCCGAGTCTGTGTTACGCTTGAAACGTATACCGGAAGTATTGTTGTCAACAAACTTTTTTTTTTTTTTGTTGTCAACAAACTGTGGGCGCTAGTTTTGGACAGAGCTAGTGTTAGCAAAACTTCCAGCCTAATAAGATGGCATGTTCGTGAAACAATGACACTAATCCCAGTATTTGGGACTATTATTCTTAAGGACTGGGGTTTTGTTTCTGGCACAGCTGCTGTTTGTTCCGGAACTTTTGATCTACATTAAAGTTTTCGTCCAAGTTTTAGCTTAGCTAGCTAGTTAGCGCATCTGCGTTGTCATGGATGCTGATTTCCTGCTCGCCATTCAGCTACAGGATCAGTTCGATAATGAATTTGAGACTTCATTCCTTCCATCCGACGGTGATGACTTTGGGCAGAGCAGTAAGAAACGGAAGGTGGAGGCGGCAGGAGGAGGGGGAGGCTGGAAGCCGAGTTGTCAGCCGGAGCGGCCGCTGAGCATCGTGGACGAGTCCTGGGAGATGCTGGACCCAAACCCAGATGTGAGGGCCATGTTCCTGGAGTTCAACGACACGTTCTTCTGGGGGAAACTGAGCGGAGTGGAGGTGAAGTGGAGCCCCAGGATGACACTGTGAGTTCTGACACGTGTGGCTCCACAAACTATTACATTATTTAATTATGTACATAATAAACAGTATGTCACCACACACATTTACAATGACACGTTCTAAAATGGGTTTCAGTCAGTGTGGCTAATTTAAAACACAATATTTACAAAGGGTATATAGGATAAATAAGTACATTCTCCTAATTATTTCGTTTATTTATTATTTTCTTCCTACAGCTGTGCCGGTGTGTGTTCTTATGAAGGCCGAGGTGGACTCTGTTCGATTCGGCTCAGTGAGCCTCTGCTGAAATTGAGACCCAGGAAAGACCTGGTGGAGGTGAGAAGGTTCAGTTTATGTTGGCGTTGATTTTCCATCCATCCATCATCTGCTGCTTGTTCCAGAGTTGGCTGGGGGGGGGCAGCTTGAGCAGGAAAATCCAGCGTCTCTTCACAGCCTCCTCTTCTAGTGCTTCTCGGAGGACTCCAAGATGTTCCCAGTCTCTCCAGCATGTCCTGGGTCTTCTCAGAGTCTCCTCCCAGTTGAATATGCACAGAAAACCTCCCTAGGGAGGTATTCAAGGGGCATTCTTGCCAGATGCCTGAACCCCCTCAAGTAGCTCCTTTCATTGTGTAGGAGCAGCAGCTCTACTCCGAGTCTCTTCTGATAACTTCTCACCTTATCTGGGAGAGTCCAGCTACCCTGTGGAGAAAACTAATTTCAACTGCCTGTATCTGTTATCAATCGATCGTTTAGTCATCTTGTTATAGATGTCTACTTTTTTCTAGCTGTTAGTTACATTCTTAAAATTCTTATAATTTAGTTTTAGGACGCGACCCGACCCTGGATAAGCAGAAGAAAATGGATGGATGGATGCAGCTTTAGGACGGATTCCCAGCCAGTTTCACACCTGATGGGAACAGAGGGGCCTCATCTGTGAATTAGGGGCTGTTTACACGGCGCGTAATTTGAGTGAAACTGCACCTTTCTCTCTGCGGTTCTGCTGATCGTTTACACGACACCAGTGGCCCCGCTCTTTGAATCTGAAGGTTTCTGAATCCACCGCTCAGAGTGGAGTTTTTTTGCTGACCCCCCGCTGGTAACATAAACATCTCCCGCTGAGCTTTTGTTTGAGCCACAAGCGTGCGGACAGCCGGCATTTATATAAACAACAATGGCGGTGAACTGGACACGCACCGCTATCTGAACTAAAACTGATGGAATATATTTTAATTCTCATATTTAATTAATCTACTCCTGAATGTTGCTGCATCTGTGTTGGAAGAGATACAGTCTGATCCAGTTCTAATATTGTTGTTTATTGAATTACACACGTCACGCTGCACTATAACATACTATCTGCTAAATAATAACAGTTTAACAATAATAAACAATATTTATGTTAGCATGGGAGATATATTAAGTTATCTGAGCTAAATGAAGCTATCTGGACTCGTTGCATCATTTAAACGATGCGTAACATGTTGCGTGTTATTAAAGTTGAAAATGAAGACGCCAGTTTTTTTTAGTTTTTTTATTCAACACCACAAACGGTATATCATCCAAACACTGACGATTAAATTGAACACTTTTAAAAACACGTTAACCGAACTGTTATGAACTGGACTCTGCTGTTTTCATCCTGGTCCCACCCAAACCGGTCCGTTTGTTGTAAAGACAGCTTCTCGACCTCGCAGGAAAAAAATATAACCTAGTTGGTTGTTCTGTGATCGAAGTGAACACAAGCAAACATTATTAAGAACGTTGATTTACCTGCTGTAAATCAGCTGCTTATCACGGACTAAAGTCCGACATTTTGACTCGGTTCTGGTCCACTCAGCGACTGGTGTGGAGCTTGTTAGATGAAGCGGGTCCCGCTTGCCGTCAAATCTGTCGACTCTTGTCCAAATTCCAGCTTTAACTTGTTAAGTTGTGTGTTGTTAGCTGAACTTAGCCCCAGAGGAAAGAAGACTGAGGAAACACGCATGCGCTACAGTAGATTCATGATGGCGGGGGGGATTCATCCGTATAGAATTCGCCCGTGTCAACGCAGATCTTTCCCTCTAATTAACATACCCAAAACCTCCGTTTCCTCCCCACCGTGTCCGTGTAAACAGGGTCTTAGACTAACAAAGACCTTAAGAAACCCCTACTGTTAAGGTGTGAGGTGTGATTTGTCGATCTACATATGTATGTGTGTATGTATCTTATCTCAGCCTTTATAACTTGATCCCCACTCTCTGCTCTGTGAATTGAGAAAGCTCCTCGGATGAAAAGCGAAACATCGTCTGTTACAAATAAAGTCCAGTTGTTTTCGTCTTGAATGTTTTTGAATGTATCATGTCCTGGATGACTGAGAATCTTCACCAGCCTACATTCTTCAAGTTTTTTTTCTTTCAGTTTCTAGTACAATAAATTAGAGATCAAAATGCTAAAAGAAAGCAAAGGTGTTTGTTCCTAATCGTTTTTGTTTTTTCACCTGTTTCTTTCCGCAGACTCTCCTTCATGAAATGATTCACGCTCTCCTGTTTGTGACCCAAAACAACCGAGACCGAGACGGACACGGTCCCGAGTTCTGCAAACACATGAGCAGAATCAACAAGACCAGCGGGACTAAAATTACTGTCGGTGTTTCTTTTAGTTTGAGTCTCGTCAGTTGAACTCTTTCACAGTTTTCATCTGGAACGTCTTTTTTTGTCTTCCTTCTTCAGATCTACCACAGCTTCAACGACGAGGTGGACGTCTACCGGCAGCACTGGTGGCGCTGCAGCGGGCCCTGCCAGAGCCGCCAGCCTTTCTTTGGCTACGTGAAGAGGGCCATGAACCGGGCTCCGTCCTCTCTGGACCCCTGGTGGGAAGATCATCGGAGGACGTGTGGCGGGACGTTCACAAAGATCAAAGAGCCTGAAGGATACGGCAAAAAAAACAAGAAGGGCATTAAGAAGGATGGAAAACCCTCCGAGACGAAGAGCGTAGGAAACGGGAAGTCTTCTAATACAAGTAAAGGTAACGCTTTTTTACCTTTTCCACATACAGTAGTCCCTTGCTTCTTCGTGCTTCTTTATCGCTGTTTTTCAAAATAAGATTGGACATGAAACACGACTGGCTGATTAAAATTAATTATTTTAAATTATTTAGCACCTCCTGCAGCTTTGTGCAGCCCACACTGCAGGGTAAACTTCCTGCTGCAGCTGATCAGCTGTTTTCTGTGCGGAGCAGAGAAGTGGGCGTGGCCAAGAGCGCTTGCAGGTGGCAAAGAACAGAGGAGACAGGGAGCTGAAATCATGACGTTCTGTCTCTTTTAGAGTTTCGAAACATTGTTTAGAATATTGCAAGAGTGTGGGAAGGGTTTCAAATGCCTTAATATATATTTATACTGTATATGTATACAGTACTGTACATACTAAACTACTACCATATTTTCCGGTGTATAAGTTGCAGTTTTTTTCTCTAATTTGCATGTCCTGCAACTTATAGGGCGAAGAGACATATTTATGGATTTTTCCCCATATTTTTAGACCAATGTTTAGCTGAGATATGACCGTTTCCATTCATTCTGACGAAAAAATGGAGCAGTACCACTTTCGGTCGCTAGGGTCCACCGAGCGTTCCCAGCTCATGTGTCCGACAGCAGACTCATCTGGTCGGACTCACTCTGTCGCAGCACGGCCTCCTGCTCTCTGGAGCTCTGAACTACTGTTAGCTCAGGAGTTGGCAGAACTCTTCACCAGCGACACAGAGGATGAAGAATTCAACGGGTTTGACTAACAATAAATAAATAGGTGTTTCTGTCATCATTATGGGCGGGTGAGCGTGTAGTAATTTTAAAGCCGCTTTATTTCGTCGGCTTCATTTTGCCATGTTTTAACCGTCAAAGTGCATTTATTAAGAAAAGTTCAGCTGAGACACACTTTTACTATAATGTCAGCAAACAAATATATTTTTTAAAGGTGTTTTATCTTGTTAAATTTTAAAGAAATGCAGCGTTCCCACTCGTGCGGGTGCACGTTTTGCACATAGCGAAACTAATTTTTAAATCCAGCTGATTTGACCATTACGTTAATTTATTAAGGAAAAGTTCAGCTAAGACACATCTTTGCTATAATTTTCAGCAAACAAATAATTGTTTTTAAGTGTTAATCTTGTTAAAGTCCTTCTGTGCACGCTCCTGTGGCCATTTCGCAGCCAATCCATTTTTGGCAAAACACCAGCCCACATTTCCGGGTTGTCAGCGGTGACGCATAATAGATGCGACGTATACGGTGGTGCGACTTTTAAGGCGGCAAGTACGGTACTTACTATAGGTCGCACTGGTGTATAGGTCGCACCTACGTTTAGCTCTGCTGCAAATGTCTGCCACAGGAGCGCACAGCAAGGCTTTTAAGAAGATTAACACTTAAAAACAATTATTTGTTTGATAAAAATTATAGCAAATATGTGTCTGAGCTGAACTTTTCTTTAATAAATGAACGTAATTGTGAAATGAGCTGGATTAAAAAATTTGTTTCACCGAAAGTGATAACAAGCCATATATAGGTCGCAGGCCTTGAAAAAAACCATAAAAAGGTGTGACCTATACACCGGAAAATACGGTACTATTCCTACTTTGCGTTTTTTTTACTTATCGCAGGTCTTCAGGGTACGGATTCCCACGATAAACGAGGGACTACTGCATTTCCGTTTTACTAAATAATCGTAGTTAAAGATGAATGTCTGTTCTGATGTTAATTTTTTTTGTTTCTGTTCAGGTTCTGGGGTCCAGGATATCTGGAACGTCGTCCCTTTCAGTGGGAAGGGTTTCCTCCTGGGAGGGACGTCTCAGACCTCCTCGTCTTCTTCCTCCTCCTCCTCTCTCTCAGCACCAGTTCCTGTTGTGACACCATCGCCTGTTAAAAAACCTTCTGCCTCCGTTCTTCCGTTCAGAAATCTCCACGCTCCCGTTTGTTCTGGCTCGTCGGACCAAACCAAGCCCGGTGGCCCGTCCACCTCCGCGGGCGGAAAGCCCCCCGCGAAGAGGTCTGTTGGCAACACGAGAGTTTTTGTGAACGTCGGAGGCTCTCCTGTTAAAATTCCTAACCCTGCGAGCAGTTCTGGAGGCCACGGAGCAGATAAACTCAAACAGAGGTCCATTCAGGATCTCTTCCAGAACGCAGACTTCATGAAGTCCACGCCTCCATTCTCAAACTCGAGCGCGACGGAAACCAAAGGAGACGCGCTGTCGTCACTGAAGACTCCTTCAGTTTTCACCAAACGGGAAGAAACATCTTCATCCATTGGAGCTAAGACCAAGTTTCCACCTTCAGCCGCCGCCTCCAACTCAACCGGGTCCAAATATTTGAGTGGTTCTGGCGCCGTCTGCACGCCTGGAGGTCCGACGCCGAGGAAGAGGCTGCGGGACGATGGCGGCGGCTCGGCCAGCATCTTCGATTTCTTCGAGAAAACGTTGGGGAGCAGTTCGGCCACGTCGAGGGAGAGAGGAGCAGCCGCCTCCTCTTCATCGGGACCGCACGCCGCCTCCTCCTCTTCCTCCTCCTCCGCAGTGATGGTCAGCTGCCCCGCGTGTCAAACTAAAGTCCAGGAGTCGCAGATAAACCAGCATCTTGACTCCTGCCTCTCCTGAAGGACTTTTAAATTCAACCGTCTCCTAAAGAAGCTTCAGGGAGAGTTCGTCTTCATCTGGTTGAACTTCTAGAGTTTGGTCGTTTATCTCAGTTTGTTTGATAAACGTGATTAAAAGGTGTTCCAGTGCCAACTTTTATAGATTTTATTTGTTACCGGCCTGTGGTTATGAGGAATCTTCTCTCGAGAACGTCAGCAGGTGTGTGTGTGAAGGTTACGTTTATTTAAAGGTTTTAGTCTTTTTGTGTCGTTTTTAGACTAAAGAATCAGATTTGTGCCTATCGAACAAAAAAAATAAAAGTCTGAGGGGGAATTTAAATAAATCAATATTTCATAAATAAAGCATTACATTTGAAGATAAATATTTACAGTAGTTTGTTGTATAAATGATTTTTTTATTTGTTTGACACATTGTTGAGGGAGGTGGGGTCTGATTTCATGCTTCTGTCTGATTTAAGAGGAAGCTTTTATTCTGACAGTTGTGTTGTTTCTGCTGATGTTGAGGCTTTTATTCTGACAGTCATGGTTGTGCTGGTAATGGACGTTTGACTTTCAGAATAAAGGCCTCTTAAAGCCGGTTCTTTGTGCATCAGTCTTAAGTGTTCAAATGTTTTACTCCAAAAGGCCACATATAGAATTGGAAAATATATTTTTTATGACAAATAATCTAGAAGACCTTTTATTGTAGCATAATTAGCATGCTTTATAAATCAAGTCTTTCCAAAATCCTTTAGGAATATTATAAGGCATATTCTGTAAACTGGCTCTTGTGACAATATGTTACACGTTAGCTTAACATGTTGTACATGTTAGGGGAAATATGCAAAACAAACTTATATATTTGTGTTTCTAAGTTTATGGTTCAGTCTAGTTCTGGAACACAATGACTTTAAAAATGTTATTTTAAAGTTTCCCACAAGCTGTTAAAATCATGTAGATAAATGCTGCTTTAAAAACAATTTTTTAATACAATCCGTTTTAAAAATCTGTGCGTTTTTTAGCTAAGGATATTGTGGGGCCTGATGGAGATTGTCCCTCGTCTAACAGTAACAGACTAAACTAAACTTACAAAATTAAAATAAACGGCGGCTCTTCTGACTAATTTTCAGCTTTAAAAGTAAAAGCCTCATCTCTGGAAATAAAACACGAGTGTCAGAATAAAAGCCTCAGAAGTAAGAATGAAGCAGACTGAACTCAGAAGCAAAATAAAGAGTTGAAATGTTTGAAGATAAATAATTCATACAACTATATAAATACGTTCAAATTCATTATTATTGTGATTCATTTTCCATCACACATTTTTTTGGGGGCTCAATCAAAAGATTCCTGTGACTATGACATTGTTTCACTGTGAACTTTGACCCCGTCGTCTGAACTGTAGGAAAAGCTGCAGCAGCAGGAGGCCGGCACGGATCAGATTTAGTTTCCGTTAGCTTTTTATTTGTGCATGTCTTCACTTTTCTTTCGCGCTCGTCTGCAGCGTGACGAGTTATTGATCATCCTGTGACCTCAGCATCTCAGGTTGCACGTTTGACTCCACGTGCTTCCTTTGTGGCCTCTAAAGGAAATGAGCACGGATTGTGTGGGATTTTATTGCAAAATAAAAGTTTTAAAGCTGCTTTTTGCTCTGCATGATATTTTGTTACACCTTAGTGGCAAAAGTTAAACTTATCAATAATCATTCACTGACATGCATTCCTCAGACGAACTTGCACAATAATGCACGATCTGTAAGTGCTCAGTCTGTTGGGAATGACTCAACTACCGTATTTTTCGGAGTATAGGTCGCACCCGAGTATAGGTCGCACCATCCAATTATTGCCAAAGAATTGGAAAAATCCATATGGTCGCACCTACGTCAAAATGTGGACCGTGTTTAGCTCTGCTGCAAATGTCTCTTCCACATGGAGCGCACAGCAAGGCTTTAAAGAAGATTAACACTTAAAAACAATTATTGTTTGATAAAAATTATAGCAAATATGTGTCTGAGCTGAACTTTTCTTTAATAAATTAATAATTTTAGCAGGATAAACACCTAAAAAAATATTTGTTAGCTGACATTATTGTAAGAGTGTGTCTCAGTTTAATTTTTGTTAATAAATGATTACAAATCAGCTTATTTTATAAAAAGCCATATATAGGTCGCACCTGAGTATAGGTCGCAGGGCATGAAAAATGATAAAAAGGTGTGACCTATACTCCGAAAAATACGGTACTACCACAACACAGTTTAGTTCAGATGGACTAACAGCCATTTATGTGTTTTAAGGTCAGTTGGCTGCATCTTGCATTGAGTTTGATCAATCATTACTTTCTGGAAGTTTCATTCAATTCCATCAAGGGGTTTACGATATATTTTGCTAACAGATCACACCGTGTTTCTGGTTTATTTAATGTATTTTAACCTCGTTTTGTTCATAAGTAACGTGCACTAAATCTCTTTAAGCGTGTAACTCGTAGAGAGGAACCCTCTCAGAATGTTTGGTGCTCAACAAAGAGGCGGCAGATCGAGGGGCGTGACGGTGCTTGTGGGTGAGGTCAAAGGTCAGACTGTGCGAGGCCCAGCTGGTGATCAGGACCACACCCAGCGGACCTGACAGAACGTGAGTGGAGCTTCAAAATGTTTTCTTCACTCACCATCACAGTCCAGACCACTTTTCATACTTTGTACAGGAGTCCAACTCAAATCAT
>JBBPBX010010171.1:0-16312 GCA_038048925.1 Garcialebias charrua | reverse complement strand
ACAGTACTTGGGTGTTTTGGTTCATCTTTTAAGCCTCATGTTCAAAACTTGGCAAAGAAACTGAAAGTTAAACTGGGTTTCTTTTCAGAAATAGATCCTGTCTAACTCTGAATGCTAAGAAACACCTTGTAACTGTGACTTTCCTTCCCTCTATTGACTATGGTGACATTTTTTTACATTAATGCTCTACAAGCACCCTGCAGATGTTGGACACTGTCTTTCACGGTGCACTAAGATTCATAACTGGCAGTGGCTGTAACTGTACCCATCACTGCACCCTGTATTCACTGGTTAACTAGTTTCATCTTTAAATCACTTCTTGGTCTGCTGCCTTCATACATCTCCTCCTACATGTCTCTGCGTGAGTGCAGCTACAGCGTGCGCTCTCATGACATTGTTACCTGCAGCGTCCTCTCGACTGGTTTCGGCAAAAGGGTATTCTCCTACTCCGCTTCTGTTTCCTGGAACGTCTTGCAAAAAGATCCGAAGTTGTCGCGTTTGACCGCAGGGATAGTAACAATTAAGTTCATGGCAAAAACCAACACAGACACGTCCCCGTTTAGTTTTATAACTCGTTCATAATGCAGCTGTTTTTATTTTATATCACTACTTTTATTTTTCATTGTATGTGCTTTTTTTATGACTGCTTATTGTTGTGTGTACCTCATCTGCTTTTTTGTTGTTGTTTAAAACAGATCTCTCTTGTAAGTGAGTCCTCGTGACTCAATGAGACCAACCTGTTTAAATAAAGGCTGAATAAATGCGAGTCTCATAAACTTTACATGAAAGGCAGCACTTCAGAAAGCGATGCACGATTCACTGAAATAATTAAACGTTGCAAACAGATTAAAACAGTTATTCCATATGCTGCGTGATGAGAGCGGTCTCCAAAAATACAGTTGTTAAACGTTTAGCGTCGTCTTTATGGGAGTCTGTTGATTTAAAATAATCACTTTATTGGGTTTTAACAGGAGACCGAATGAAAACACAAAAGGGGGTTCATCTTTTTGGAGAAACTTCTTTTTCTTTTTGGATAATTTGTATAGAAACAAGTGACTAAAAAGATCTGTCTTATCTTATATTCAAATAATTGCAGTGAAGCAGTGAAGAGTCCAGGCTTCGTGTGTGTGTGCGGTTCACTTGGCCTTTCTGCAGAACGTGTGTGATGCTTTTGTGTGTTAAGGTTTTTTATTATTGCGATGGCTCTGTAGGCTTGGGGGGTGGAAATACAACCCACCATCTGTCCTTTGTACTCAAACTATTGTCTTTCAAACACACACTCCTTGTCATGACCTCTGAACACACCACGCTGTCATCTGAGGAAATCAAGTCAGCGTTGTTTTATTGAACTCCAGTTAAAACAAATCTGATGTTAAAGTTTGTTGCTTGTTTTCTAGTTAGGAAGTTATCTTTGTTTCTAATGTCTTATTATAAACAATTGCAAATGTAAAAAATAAAGGAAGAAAAAAGGACAGAGTGATTCTTGAATCCAGTTTTAAAACAGGACAACCTACCAAACAGAAGAAGAGAAAAACAAAACGTAAATTATGTGTCAATTAAATCTGTTTTTGTCCATGTTTGTTTGTTGAGTGTTTGTGGGGAAACGCCCAGCAGCCAAATGACAGGAAGAGGTTTCACCACTCAGCCAAAAGCCACTTTTTAGACAAGTTACAGCAATCACCATAAACCTGACCGGAAATCAGCTTCAAAATAAGAGCACAGTTTAGTTACTCAAACCAATACTAAATTGGATATTTCTGCATAAATTTGTAAGTAGTGTTATGTTTGGGCAGAGTTTATATTAATATTATTAAAATTTTTAAACTCAACAGTTGTAGTTGTTCTGGCAGAAAAGCTTTTAGATTAGTAAATTTCCTACTTGTATTTTTTTTAGTTTTGTGTTGACTGTAAATTGCTAAAGAATCAGTTTTTATTTTCTAAAATGGTATTTCTGCAAAGAGATGTGGATAGACAAATAGATTAAAATGTAGTTAACTTGTGCTCGTCGCTCACACATTCAAACAGTTTTAACTTTTTTGTAGCGTTTTTCTGTCCGTTTGTTTCTTACTATGTAAATCAATCAGACACATTTTGTTGTACAAACTATTTTCATGAACATGTTCATCGTTGTAGAGCAGAGTGGCTCCAAAACTGTTCTTCTAACCTCAAACAACTAGTGGCAGAGCTTTGTGACTCCAGATGTGACTAGCTTAAGTACACAACTGTGCAAAAAACATGATCAAAAAAGGATATACTGGTACATACAATACAATCTTCTGTTGCTATGATACATTTATTAATTTATTATGATTGTACTTATTCATTTTTATTATTAAATATGACCAGAATACGCTATTACCAATCTTACTACTGTACACTTAATTTGATTTCTGGAGCTTATGGTGACCCTCACCAGATGTTTCATGACCCAAAGTGGGATCCTAACCCCCAACTTTGGGAACCACTGCAGTAGACATGAAAGCCTGTCAATGTTTCCACCAGTATTGTTGTATTTTACTAAAATACAACAGAGAGCTGCCATCTATGGCGCCCGGAGGAGCAGATGGTGGGGGTTAAGGACCTTTGCTCAAGGGCCCAGAGTGGGGCAAACGAGGGTCGAGGCAAACGAGGGTCGAGGCAGACGTGGGCGTTTTACCTCCCCCACCCACATTTTGACGATGGCGGTACGGAGAGTTGAACCGGCGACCTTCCGATCACAGGCCCACCTTCTCTAACCTCTGCGCCACCGCTCCCATCAGCAATCAAGATGAAAATAAAAGCACGCACACTAATGTAAAATATCTTCATTTAGAGAATATAAAGATAAATAGAAGGGGAGTGGTGGCACAGAGGATGGAGAAGATGGGCCTGTGATCGGAAAATCGCCGGTTCAACTCCCGCTATGACAATATCAAAACGTGGGTGGGATAAGTGAATCATCCACACCTGCCTCCACTCTCATTTGCCACTCTGTGCCCTTGAGCAAGGCCCTTAACTCCCACCGTTTGCTTCTCCAGGTGCCCTAAATAGCAGATCTCTGCTCCACACAGAGGGCTGTGGTAGCTCGGTGGTCTGTTGTGTCAGGACGGACATCCCATGAAGTAGGGAGCAACCGAAAGAAGAAAAAAAAAAGTAATTCATAGAATAAATGTTTCAAAATGAAGAGATTGAGCTGAAACGTTTAAAACAAAATTTAAAAGAAAAAAATATATTTTTTTATTGTATAATTTATTCATTTCATATTAAAAACAATGACAAATTTCTAGAAAGAAAATAAACAAAAAAAAACATCAAATGAAAGGAAGCAGAAGAAGAAAACATTTCTTATCATATCTGCTCCTTTTTAAACAATCAATTAAGACTATTAATTCAAACATTAATATGCTTATTGTAATACAAAAGTATACAGTCTCATCAAAAGTATATAGTCTCGTCAAAATACCTATTATAATTTGTTAAATTAGAATCAAATTAAATATAACTCTTCAACAAAATAGTTTTAATCATTTTCTTAAATATTTGTATGGATTAATCAACAAGTGTGCTTTTATTTTGTAATGTCATACCGGAAGTTTCTTCTCTTCTTCGGTGAACTTGACATGGTCGCCTCGCGCAGACAGAGGGAGTTGCTCGGTGTGTAGCGCGAGGCGAGGTTCTCTATTAGCTCACGGTCAGTGACTCCACAACTCCCCGTCCTGTGATCACGAGTCCCCGGTGAGCGGTCGGGACGATGAGCGGTAAGTCGTCGAACGGCGCGGCGGGAGGGATGGCCTGCATCGAGGGTCTGCCGCCGCTCCCGAAGAGCCTGAGCGGGCTGCTGAACTCGAGCGGCGGCTCGTGGAGGGACATGGAGCGGCTGTACGTGAAGAAGACCATGATCCAGGACGACCTGAGCCGAGGCAGGAGCTCCGGAGACGGCCTGCTGGCCAGCAAGCCAGTCAACCTGGACGCTGCGCTGGCTCTGCTGCGGAAGGAGATGGTAAATGTTGTTCAACCAGTGCAGCCACACTCACAGAAAACAAGTGGTTCGTATCGTGTATCGTGAACTCTGAGTATCGATAATAAATAAATGATTAACTTTCAGACTGTTTGCTGCAGAACACATGGAGCAAACAAAGAGCTTCTGGATGCAGGAGAAGATATCATCAAAATAAATTTCATCTTTCTCGTAGACATGAGGAACCAGCTCTGTATGAGGTGCCGTTTGTAAAGTTAGTCAAAAATTAACAGCAAAATCTTTAATAAGAAAAATCAGTTGTTTTTTCTCAAAGTCGTATTTGTTTATGTCCAAGATGAATGTTTAATTTACAAACTAAATATTTAACTTGCGAGTTAAATATTTAAGTTAAATATTTAGTTGGCAAGCTAAACATTTAGCTCCACACTAGTTTACAAACAAAATGTTTTATGTCCAAGATACAGTAAATGTTTAGTGAACAAAATATTTAGGTGTAAATTAAATATTTAATTTCCAAGCTAAATATTTAGTTTACAAACTAAATGTTTATGTCCAAGATAAATGTTTAATTTACAAACTAAATATTTAAAAATATTTAGTTGGCAAGCTAAACATTTAGCTCTACACTAAATATTTAATTTGCAAAAAAAATGTTTATGTCCAATATGAATGTTTAGTGAACAAAATATTTAGGTGTAAATTAAATATTTAATTTCCAAGCTAAATATTTAGTTTACAAACTAAATGTTTATGTCCAAGATAAATGTTTAATTTACAAACTAAATATTTAACTTGCAAGTTAAATACCTAGTTAGCAAGCTAAACAATTAGCTCCATACTAAATAGTTTACAAATAAAATGTTTGTCCAAGATGAATGTTTAGTGAACCAAATATTTAGGTGTAAATTAAACATTTAATTTCCAAGTTAAATATTTATTTTCAAAACTAAACATTTAATTTCCAAGCTAAATATTTAATCTACAAGCTAAATATTTAGTTTACAAACTAAATGTTATGTCCAAGATAAATGCTTAATTTACAAACTAAATATTTAACTTGCAAGTTAAATATTTAGTTTGCAAGCTAAACAATTAGCTCCACACTAAATAGTTTACAAACAAAATGTTTCATGTCCAAGATAAATGTTTAGTGAACAAAGTATTTAGGTGTACATTAAACATTTAATTTTCAAGCTAAATATTTATTTTAATTTCCAAGCTAAATATTTAATCTTCAAGCTAAATATTTAGTTTACAAACTAAATGGTTATGTCCAAGAAACATGTTTAATTTACAAACTAAATACTTAACTTGCAAGTTAAATATTTAGTTAACAAGCTAAACATTTAGCTCCAAACTAAATATTTAGTTTACAAACTAAATGTTTATGTCCAAGATAACTAGCAGCAGTCTTTTATTTTTTTTATCTTGGTCCTTTACGGTTGAAATATCAACATTTCATTGTCTAAAAGTAAATCCCAAGTTATTGGGGTAACTAAAGGAATTGCATTTCCTGAGAAATTGCAATGTGAACGCTTCTAGCTAAAAAAAAAAACAGCTGAAATTATCTAAAGAGCATTCTGAAATGTAGCTGAATGGGAAAAACAAGCCTAAGTTATTAGAAGAAAGCAGAACACGTACTGTAATTTCTGAAGTACCGTAGGTTTAAATAAACAGAATTTGGCTAAAAAGCTGAAATTAACAAAAAATAGCTGAAAAGGTAAAAAGAAGCTTAAACTACCAGAAGGAAGCGAAAGGAGCTGAAATTAGCAAGAGAAAAAAAAAATGGAATTAGCTGAAATAACTGAAATTAACATCAAAAGAGCTTTTTTTGATCAAAAGATCTAAATACCCGGTAGTAGCTGAATGAGCAGAAAAAGCTGAAACTGGTAGAAAAAAGTTGAAAGGAGCATAGTAAGCTGAAATTAGCATAAAGAAATTAAAGGAGCTGTATGTAACTTTTCTAACAATATATTTTTAACACATTTCTTCACTCTGTCACTACCTCCTGACATACTGATTTTAGACAAGTAATCTCTGAAAAAAAACTATTGTCCCCTTGCTTCTCTAAAAGCATTTCTAAAAAGCCACAGTGACCCGCCGTTAACCAGCCAATAAAAACAGAGTTTGTAACCAGCCAATAAAAACAGAGTTTGTAACCAGCCAATAAAAACAGAGTTTGTAACCAGCCAATAAAAACAGAGTTTGTAACCAGCCAATAAAAACAGAGCTTGAATTTGAATCAGCCAATAAAAACAGAGCTTGAATTTGAATTTCAGCAGAGCAAGGGTAACAGAGCCATATATGGCTCTGAGGGGGGAGGAACCAGAATCGTGTCTCTGTTCAAAAATTTCCTAAGTTCCAGCGTGTTCCAGAAATTACATACTGAACCTTTAATTAAGCTGAAAATAGGCAAAAGTAACATGGAAAAACTTGAAATAATCTGAAAACAGCTGAAATTAGCTAAAAAATGCTTAAAGGCAAAAGTTAGAACAAACTTAAAGACCGTGTAAAGTGAATTTCAACATTTTTTTCAATAAACATTATAAATGTCATAATTGTAATCTTGTAAATGAGTAAAAAGTCTCAAAATTGTAGCTCAATTAATTTTGGAGTTATAGAGCAAACTGTGTATAAACATATTTCTGTTTCAGGATTTTTTAGGCGTGTTTTAAATGTGACCGCGTTTCGTCACGCGGTCTTCTTAAGTATAGCCCCACCCCCTGCAGCTCCAGCCGTATAAATTCACCTCGGTGGAGCCGTTCACTCGCGAATCGCAGATAGCATCAGATAGCAATAGCATAGATATTTTGTTCATTGTTAGCTAGCTAATCAATTAGGGCAGCCGTGGCGTAGTGGTAAGGGGAGTCGTCTCCCGATCGGAAAGTTGGCGGTTCGACTCCCGGGACCCGCACCATGTGTCGTTGTGTCCTTGGGCAAGACACTTAACCCTGAGTTGCTCCCGGTAGGACTGGAAAGCACCTTGCATGGTAGTCTGCCGCCACCGGTTTATGAATGTGTGTAGCATTCAATATATGTGTAGCACTTTGAGATTTTCAGTAATGAAAAGTGCGTTATAAATTGAATTAATTATTATTATTATTAATTAATTATTATTATTATTATTATAATTATGCCTCGTTCGTGCATCTTCCCTGGATGTCGCAATGGTCAGGGCACCCGTACAAATCATAACATGTTTTTATACCACGTGGTTTTATACCGAGTATCTGTAGTGCCTGGATAGGTCAATGGATAAAGCGCTTGCCTTCCGTCCCAAACCCCACGGGTTCAATTCCCGCATGGTACAACTCTTTTTTTTTTTATTCATTCCAGATTAAAAACACACAAGAAAACTATTTACAAAAACAGCGTAACTCTTGGAAAAAGTAGCTGCTGTTACAGACAGAACTCAGATAAAAACAGAGCAGGTTTACTGGATCTCTGCTGTCTGCCTCTCCACACAGTCAGCTCAGGGGGCAGGACACGAGCGCAGCTGCGCTGAAACCACGCCCACGCACTGACACGCCCCCAGCGTTCCAGGGCAAGGCAAAATCATGTTTTTTCATGATTTTTGAGACTTAATTTTATAAGGTAAACAATGTTTTTAATCAGTCAGATTTATATGGGTGATTAATAACACATATTTATGCCATGTGACAAACTAAAAACACACATTTAATTTCCCTTTACACGGTCTTTAAATTAGCAGAAGAAAGCAGAAAAAACATGTTTGCCCAGTTACGCTGAGCACAAAAAAAGTGGAAATTATCTGAAAAGAGCTAAACTTGCCAAAAAACAGCTGAATAGTAGCTAAACAGCAAAAAGAAGCTTAATTTAACAAAAAGAAGTGGAGAGAGCACATTTTTTGCTGAATTAGGCTGAAAAAAGTTGGAATAAATTTTTAAATTCTGGAATTAGCTGAAAACTAAAATTAGGATAAAACTGCTAAATAGTAGCCGAGAGAGCAGAAAAAGCTGAAACGTATAAAAAAAGCTGAAAGGAGCATAAGAAACTGAAATAAGTAGAAAGAAGATTGAAGAAACACAAAATTGTTGTAGTTAGTAGAAACGAGCAGAAAGGATCACATAACAGCTGAAAATAGCAAGAAGCTGAAACAACAAAATGTGAAAGGAGCAGTAAAATGTTGGAAACAGATCAAAAGATTTGAAGGATGTAAAATGAGCTCAATAAATTTTCTATGAGATAAAACATGGCCAAAAAGGCTAAATATTTCAAAAAGCTAAAGTGGCACCAATACCAAAAGCCACAGCAGGATTGTCCTGAAAGAGCCGAATGTTTTGATTTATGATTTGTTGAAATGGCACAAAAACTGTGGAACGAGCAAAACTGAACGACGTAGAGAAGAAAAATGGATCACAACAGAGTGAACGCTTCATAAACGTTCACATCATGAGCGTCAGTGGAAACAAAACCGGATGTTTGTTCATTTTCAACGTGAAGGTGAACTCTGAGTCCTCCGGTGAACTGAACCTGACCTCGGGTCCGTTCAGATGTCGTCAGAGCTGAACCACGATCCTAGACTTGTTTACGCGCCTGGCGGTGGCAGATCGACCGAGAGCAGATTTTCAACATTGAGCTGAACGCGTTTGTTTTCAAACAAAATGACCAAAGAGACTTCACTGTTGATGAAACTACCGGATTCTTTTTACCGTCCGGTTTTTCCAGTTTCTGCAGAAAATTCCCAGGTGAAGGTTGATTAATAGTTGGTCTTTGTCTTGTATTTTAAAGGTTCACTGTGTAATTTCTCGAGAACGCTGGGACTTAGAAATATTTTCATCAGGTAAAAGCATTCTGCTCCCTCCCCCCTCAGAGACATATATGGCTCTGAGGGGGAGCTACAGTCCGTTCTCTGTTGAACTTGAGTTCTGCAGCTCCGCCCCCTGCTGTGTGTCCGCTCGGAGCGCTTCAATATTCTGTAGGGGTGTAACGATACACAAAACTTACGAGACGAGACAAATTACAGAGTTCGCGAGAACGAGATGAGATTTTAATATTAGTTCAAGAAAACTTCAAAGATCGGTTTTATGCCGCAAAAAGGCTTTTATTCTGTTTTAACATGTATTACAAACTCAACTGATGTCTTCATTTTACTGATTGAATCTCCTTAGACCTTAGAACGTTCAACTTTGTTTAAAAAAATAGATATTCACGCAGGACTTTCCAAAAATTGAACATAAATATTAACTAATGCGTGCGCTAAATTTCCGCATCAGCACTGAATCTGCAGCCGTCACTCACCAGTGTTGCCAGATTGGGCGGTTCACCGCGATTTTCCTTCTGACTTTTGCGGGTAAAGAGTGCTTTGGGTGGGTGGGACTCTATCTGGCAACACCGGTCACACCGGTGTTTACACAAGTGTGTCTTTACATCCGGGGCAGCGTCGGCAGCGCCGGGACCCTCCATCAATGTAGAGGCGTCTGCGGCACCGGGACCCTCCATCAGTAGTTGGGGCGTCTTCTATAGCAACTTCATCCGGCGAAGCCATGCTGTCCGTGACGCTGACTTGCTAGGGGCTGCTAGCATTAGCGACTCGCGAGACAACGTTACCTCTCAACGAGAGATATCGCGGGAGTTTAATATCGCGAGATCTCGTTACACCCCTAATATTCTGTGATTATATGTTAATAAAACGTTTTAAAAAATATAATAAAACCATGGAGCACTTGTCCAACAACACAAAAACCAGCGGAAATCATCAGAGGTTCACGCAGCAATGTTGGACATGATTTAATTCGCTCGTGACTTCCTCATGTCTGTCAGTCGATGTCTGGTATGTCTGGAATGCTCCGCCCCCACTACATGTCCCGTCTCTGCACTGCGAAGTTCTGTGATTATATGTTAATATAACGTTCTAAAAAATATAATAAAACCATGAATCACTCGTCCAACAACACAAAAACACCCTGAAATCAGCAGAGCTTCACCAGCCACTTTGGACATGATTTAATTCGCTCGTGAGTCGTGACAAATCCATTTCCTCATTCCTGTCAGTGAAGGATGAAGCGATCACTTGACTTTTGGCAAAAAAACAAAATAAAAGTCCAGCTCTGGGATGAAGAAGGGATATTTAATACATTTGTGTCACATACAAAACAGTCCTGCATCGCTTTGCAATCCTTTGAATGAGAACGAGCCGCGGCGCTGGGGCTGGGACAGGCGGGGGCGTGGGTTGGGGCGTGACAAACAACTCTGTTTTTATTGGCTGGTCATTGTCCGGGTCACTCTGTGTTTTTAGTGTTTTTATAAATGCTGATAGAGAAGCAAGGGGACTATAGTTTTTTTCAGAGATTACTGGAGCCCCTTTCATAAGTCAGACCCGCGCTATTCCCGCACAGAGCAGTCCGGCTTTAATACCCATCGGGTCATTCATAAAACAAAGTTGAATCCGGCCACGACCCGCCCTCAATGGAGCATTCACAAAACGATTTGCAGCCCGGCTTGAAAAGAGGCGTGGTGAAAATCCGCAGATCAGTTGACGTACCCGAACGATCAGTTGACGTGGTGCCTGCGTGTTTAACGTGATGACGTACTGCCTGCGTGTTTAACGTGGGACCCATAGATATTATATATAAACACTAGATACCCTACGGACTGGAGCTGCCTATTGGAGCGGACATTCCGTGCGGCCGCCATCTTGGATGGGTGTGTTTCGCGCTCCCAGCGCATTTATTTGTATTGAAGAAGCTGTATGCTCCACTAAAAACAATCATAACTTCACGAATTCTTACCCGATTTTCACACGGTTTTGTTTGTTATAAACGTCAGAGATGTGGTTATGACGTGTGACACTGCTACTCAATAAAAGTATGTGCTTTCATGCTTAAATACTTTGTTTTATGCTCTTTAACAAAGATACACATATGGGATATTAATAAATGTATACATTTTTAAATAAAAAAACTAGTTTGATTGTTCATTTGAATTTATTTTACTCTCTCACTCAAACACAGCATACAATACAGAGTCTTGTGTACAATGCTACAGCAACTATTTTTTTTATTATTTTTGAGTGCTGTGCATGTAAACAGTTGTGAACTAACCTTTTTTTATAAGACCTGAAAAAGTAATCTAAACCCTCCAGGTCCTTTCACTACCCTCCCTGCAATTGGGGCTAGGAAGCTCCAGAGCATGGACAACCAGGACCTTTTGTGTGTCTGGTGATAGAGACTTTGTGAGGTAATAGGCGACTGGAGCTTTCCAATGACCCTGTAGACCAACCACCATAAAAACAAGCACCTCCGTGGCTACATCAGTCTCATCCATGCCATCACCCATATCCACATATCCAGACATTTTCTGGGTACAGGGATTATACTGGACATGTTTCTTGATGGCCATGGCATCCAACATGAGGACCACAGAGCCATATTTAACAGGGTCCTCTTCACATCTCCTCTGCAACATGTCCAACATCATTGTGTTGAGCCCAGGTTTGGCATCCACAGACTGCAACCACCTGAACAACAAATAAATAAAGGTTTATGTGCTTTAACCCATGGATTGATAGATATATTGATTCTCTTTCTTTCTTTCTCTTTCTTTCTTTCTTTAAGACTTCTTGATATAAAAACTTTCAAAAATAGTGAAAATAGCAAGCTCTAAGTTATTACATCTGTTTGTTGTACATCATACCTAGGGGTTGAAGTATTTTACTCAATATGTTTAAAATATGTAATAAAAATATACTACACCTTTGCAGTGTATGTGGATGAGGGAGGGGAAAATGCAGAGAATCCCTCAGGTAACTGTAGGCTCTGATCTGTAAATCAAACTACATAGTAAGCTTCCTAGAAATAAATACCTAAAGTCTGACAAAGAGTTTAAATGTAACATAACAAAAATTCTAAGTTGTAGTATTAATGTATTTACCTGAATGTAAGTCAAGCCTTTCTTTCAGCTCCTCATTTAGAAGGTTCTTCCTCTTCAGATCCAGCAATGATGACAAAATATAAATGATCAAATAATCAAAACTATTGTTCAATCTTACTTGTGAAAGGTAATCCCATGTGATCTACTTTCAACACTGCGCTGGTTATTGCAACCATAAGCTGCACAAAATACGGGCATAGTAACTCTGTGTTTACTCCTGTTGGCTCTTGTGTAGAAACCCCCATCCAATATGGCGGCGCTGCGCGATGCGATTCTGCCCACCGTGAGGTATCTAGTGTTTATATATAATATCTATGGTGGGACCGCAGAGGTGTCTGTAAACAAACATGGCGACGCTAGCGAACATCGTTGTGCTTATCCGAATGCTCTTGTTAATAAATGCCAAGATGCAGCAATTATTTGCGCGAAGACCGACAACATCACAAGCAAGCTTCGACACAGCATTGCGCACATTGAGGCAACGCCGAAGGGAAAGACGGCGTATTGTTTATTTGGACTACAACCGGGCTGAACGACGTGTATGGAGGATGGAGCGACCCCAGGGAGCAGTGTTTTGGACCGAAGTACTGAACAACTTCGGTGAGGATGAATGGAGAAAACATTTTAGAATGTCCAGATTAACATTCGACGTAGTGTTCCAGCACATTCAGCCATATCTGGTCCGTCAAAGAACACGTCGAGGTCTGCCTTTGGAACCTATGCTGAAACTGGCAGTAGCTTTGTGGTGGTTTGCAACCCCGAGTGAGTACAGGTCCATCAGCTGCATATTTGGGATTGGTCTGTCCAGTGTGTGCATGTCAGTACATCTGGTGGCCGTGGCGATCAAGAAAGCGCTTTTGAAACGTACCATCAGTCTGCCAAGTGGGGAACGTTTGCGCAACGTCATAAATGGATTTAATCTTCGAGGATACCCTATGTGCGCAGGTGCCATTGATGGCACACATATTCCCATCATCGCTCCCTGCCAGTCTCCTGGTGCCTATTTCAACCGCAAAGGTTACTACTCCATTGTTCTTCAAGCTGTTGTTGACCACAACTGCCGGTAATGTGTAATCTAAGTTGTGTTTGTTCATATATTAATATTTAATCAAAAAGTGTTGCTAAACATGTACTTCCCACAGCTTAAACAGGTCACTGTTTTTTAACAAGCACTTTTTGTTACTTCAGTTTCACAGACATCTACGTTGGCTGGCCTGGTAGTACCCATGATGCCCGTGTTTTGGCCAACTCTGACATATTCCACAAAGCCGAGAGCCAAGATGGATTTCTTTTCCCCCGTGATGTAAGTACACCACTGCATATGTTTCAAACCTGCTTTGCTAACAAAAGTAATTCATTTAGGTGCATTACTTTGTATTTTACAAATATTTCACTGTAAAGTAATGTTATGTAATGGATGTTGATGCGCTTTAGTATTGTACACTTTCTGATCACTGCAAGTGAGGTTTAGCTGATCATCTGGGGCCTCATGTACAAAGACTTGCGTGGATTTCTTACTGAAACGTGACGTACGGTCAAATCCAGAAAACTGCGTACGCACAAAAAAATCCAGATGTATAATAATAATAATAATGTATTTTCCTGTCATCTGCGTATGTTTCCCATACACAGACGAAATTCGTCTCTGCATTTAACCCAACCACCTACCAAGTGGTGCAGTGAGCAGCCCGAAAGCGCCCGGGGAGCTGGAGAAATAGGTGTGCACTCATAGACACCCCAAGGTGGGTAGTGGCCGGGGCGCGAACCCGCGTCCTTCGGGTCCCAAGTCAAAAGCCCTGCCACTAGACCATCTTGGCTCCATACCAAACGTATCAAACCGTGCGTACGCCGGAATCCACGCACATTCCTTTTGTACATCACAATTAACGTGGAACTGAGCGCACGTGAGACACCTCCCCTGACACGCCTTCATTTACATATGTGAAACAGATGCAAATTACTTCCTGCATGTGTGAAGGACATGTTTGTTTGATCCCTGCGCGATCAGAAATGATTTCTAGATTCAGGAAAATAATGAATTTAATATAAGGAAGAGTTTTACGTTCTAAAGTCTATAAAAAATGAAAGTTTGGGGTGGGGTGTTTATCAATAAGATTTGAGTATGTTGCAGACGATGTGAGTTAAATGTTGTGTTTTTGTCTGTCTGTCTGTGAACAGGTGACGATGGATGTCGGTGGTGTTGAGGTGCCAGCGCACATTATAGGAGATCCTGCATTCCCCATCCGGAACTGGTTGATGAAAGGCTTCACAAATCACCAAGTGCTGAATCAGTCCCAGAAGAAATTCAACTTTCGTCTCAGCTCTGCTCGGATGGTGGTGGAAAACGCATTTGGGCGTCTGAAGGGCCGCTGGAGGTGTCTTGCAAAACGGAACGATGTAGATACAGCTTTCATGTCCACAGTTGTTGTGGCCTGCTGTATTTTACACAACGTATGTGAGGCCAATGGGGAGATATTCTTGCCAGAGTGGGAATACATTGAGGGTGAACTTCAGGTGCCAGAGCAGCCACATGATGTTGGAGCACAAATGAACAGCCACCTAGCAATAAGAGATGCCATAATGTCCATCTTGTAAATAAATTTTTCTGTGTTACACTGTGCAAGTCATAAATTACATCTGAACAGCGAGCGCCGGCATTTCTGTTAGAGCTTTAAAATGTAAATTTACTCTGTGCTAGTTTTTATGAAGTTTTGGCCACACAGTGAAGAATTGGCCTTTACTTAATTATATATCATTAGAAATAAGAAATAAGCACTGATATATGCAGGACAGCTGCTGCTGCATGTAAACCTGCAGACTTCACCTTAATAACAAAAGAAAGCATGTCCTGCTTATATCAGTAGTGGCCACTTTTACCTGTGAATAGGTAGAAATAAGAACATACGCAGGACAGCATGTACACCTGCAGACTTGACCTTAATGTCCTGCTTATGTTCTTATTTCTACCTATTCACAGGTAAAAGTGGCCACTACTGATCTGAGCAGGACATGCATTCTTTTTTTATTAAGTTCAAGTCTGCAGGTGTAGATGCTGTCCTGCTTATGTTCTTATTTCTATCTATTCACAGGTAAAAGTGGCCACTACTGATCTGAGCAGGACATGCATTCTTTTTTTATTAAGTTCAAGTCTGCAGGTGTAGATGCTGTCCTGCTTATCTATTCGCAGGTCAAAGTGGCCACTACTGATATGAGCAGGACATGCTTTCTTCTTTTATTAAGGACAGGACATATAACAAAATAATGCATGTCCTGCTCACATCAGTAGTGGCCACTTTGACCTGCGAATAGAGAAGCAGGACAGCATCTACACCTGCAGACTTGAACTTAATAAAAAAATAAGAATGTCCAGCTCATACCAGTATTAAAGTGGCCACTGTGAGCTGTGAATAGGTATGAAAAAAACAACAGATACAAGCAGGACAACTTGTGTTGCATTTGGACTAGACTAACCACACCTTAATTAAAAAAGAAATGTCTTGCTCATAACATTTCTAAGTGAAATTTATACTATGGCTATAACTATAAAAATGGAAGTTATAAGTTTAGGGTCATATGTTCAAAGTTTCCACTCTGAACTGTGAATAGGTAGAAGAACAATAGAGAAGTCAGTTCTGATATAAGAATGAAATTCAAGTAAATTCAAACAGTTCTATATTAGCATAAATCAAAAAAGGGATAAACTTTTCATTTCATGGATTTTAATAAATTTCATGGATTTTAATAAATAACATTTGCATTTAACTTACATGTAACTGTAAAATAAACAAAAAAATAATGTACATGTATGATGCATTGCAATGCGCTTTGGATACAATTATTGCACATTGGCTGCAGCACCAACAGTGTGCAGAAAACAAACAAACAAATAAACCATAACAATGTGCAGTTCTGCATTGAGAGAAATAGAAAAAAAGTGTGCACCTCAATGCACTTTCTATAAATTTATTGCACATTGGCTGCAGCACCAACAGTGTGCAGAATACAAACAAACCATAACAATGTGCAGTTCTGCATTGACAGAAATAGAAACAAAAAGTGCACCTCTGCATAGCGAAAAAATACAAAAAAGAAATCTGTGTAGTTATGCAAAAAACCAAAAGGTGCTATGTAAATAAATACTTCAAAATGTCCTACAGTTGCGTGAAACTGTACTGGTCTTGCTGGTCAGGTTGGTTAGGTTGTGTTATTAAACTTCTGAGGAGATAGGTCAGCTCTGCGTGTTGGTCCTGCAGAACACGAAGCTGCTCGGATTGCCACCGCTCCTGCTCTGCCCTCTCAGCTGCACGTTCATCTGCCAATCTACGCATGACTCGCTCATCTTCCTCCCGGTCCTGGTCGCGGAGTGCCATTAGAAACTCCTTCATGCTTTCATTTTTGCTTTTCTTCCTTCTTTTGGGGGCAGGAGAAGAATCTGCACAACATAAATTAATTTATAACATC
>JBBPBX010010170.1:48257-58443 GCA_038048925.1 Garcialebias charrua | reverse complement strand
ACAAACAAACACGCAACAGGCAACACAGACAATGAAGTACAACACGAAAAACATAAAAACATTGCAGATCATAAATCAAACGATCCAATACAAATCAGCTGGCATTGAAAGCAATGGACACACAGCTTTACATCAGGACTGGAGCATCCTCATCTTCCCCATTGTCATCTCCATCTTCACTCACTGCCCTCTCTGCCTGCCTGGAGGAAATAAGGGCATGGATGAATCAGAACTTTCTTCAATTAAACTGCTCCAAGACTGAGGCCATACTGATTGGCACCCCTCACCAGGTACAAACATCTACTATAACAACAATTTCCTTTTCTGGACAAGACATCCCCCTCTCCACCTCTGTTACAAATCTTGGAATAAAAATGGACTCTCATCTTACATTTGAAAATCACATTAAGCTTCTGTTTAAAACTTGCTTCTTCCATCTTCGAAACATCTCCAGACTTCGCCCATCCCTAACTTTTTCCGATGCTGAGAAGCTCGTCCATGCTTTTGTCTCCTCCAGGCTCGACTACTGCAACTCCCTGTTTATTGGAATCCCTGGTAAATACCTTCAGAAGCTTCAATATATTCAAAACAGTGCAGCAAGGATTTTGTTGAGAGTTCGTAAATTTGAACATATTACACCCATTCTCCATAACCTTCATTGGCTTCCTGTCGCCTACAGAATTCAGTACAAAACTGCTCTCATTACACATCAATGCTTACACGGAACTTCACCAGATTATCTAAAGGACATTCTTGCACCATACTCATCCACCCGGTCTCTACGGTCACAGAACAGTCATCTACTTCACATTCCGAGAACCAAATTAAGGACCATGGGAGACCGGGCTTTCAGTGTGGCTGCCCCCCGCCTGTGGAACTCTCTTCCTGACTGCCTAAGAGCTCCACAGTCACTGGTTGACTTTAAGAGCGGCTTGAAGACCTTTCTTTTTAACCAAGCATACTCTGCCTCCTCATGATTCTATCTTTGATCTTAGTTGATACTGTTATTGATTTTACTTGTTTTATTACTTGTTTTATTGACATTTAATTCTGTTGCACTTTGTAGCACTTTGAGATTTTCATTAATGAAAAGTGCGTTATAAATTGAATTCATTATTATTATTATTATTATTATTACAAGCTGGGAGAGCAGAGATCTCCTCCTTCCCACACCAGAATTACCAACACTGCCTCTGCTGCACAATCCCCAGAGCCACCAACCCAATACTGTACTCTGTGCGTGAGCCCGAGATGAAGCCCAGTCAACTATTTTCTGGTAAAACTGTACATTTTGTGGAGGGTTTATGCTGCAATGTAACCTAGCCTTTAGCTTTCTGTAACTCTTCAGCGCTCACTCGAACCAATTTGAGATGGATTTAATTAACTGGGCTGTTTCCTCTATAGATAATTTTTTTTTCACAAAGCGAACCGGGCCAGGAGAAACGGCTTGTCCCTCCGACACGCACGCTGTCAGATACATTACAGTGTTTCCCCTAGTTAACTTGCCATGGCAGGGTGCTCATCTCATCCATAATTTTTGTTGATGGGGAGGGACGGAGACATGTCTGAGTAAAGCTTGTACCAACAGTTTTTGAGCAGGGGCGGGGGGCATTCAGCATGAGGGAAGAGGCACCTTTAACTTTTTAGCTAGAGAGCCTGTATTTCGTGCTGCTAGCTTGATGCTATGTCAATGCCGGGTGGGAGTGGGGGGCAAGTTTGCTTTGTAGGTGGGGTGCTCAGTTCTGTTGACGGGGTGGGGCACCCCACTTGTATAATGGTAGGGGAAACATTGCATTATGGACTTGTGGGGCCAGTGGCAGCCAATGTGTCTGACCGTCCTGTCGGTCGAAGACGTGGAAGATTTGTGGATTATTGGGATATTGGTGGCAGCTACTCTGTTTTTTGGCGTTGGCGGAGCTGTCTGCTACTGGAAGCTGAGGAAGACTGCGGCAGCTATCAGCGCGCTGGCGAAACTTCCTGATCAGCAAGATTCTCTGATCCGGGCTATGAGCTCCACATCCCAGCTGTTGTACGAACTGAACCGCACGATGGGAGCAGCGGTAGACCACCGCGGACCTGCGGTGCGTTTTGGAACTCGTTTACAGCCGTCCGGACTCAATCAGGGCACAGATGGGGGTTCGTAGCTCGGAACCTCATATGATTCGGCGATTTTGGACCTGAACAGCACCTGGACTTGGAAGGCTGCAGTCAAAAGTACACTGTGGCCTGAGCTGAAGATAAACAAAAAGAGTATCTAATCTGGACTCTGAGCGACCTTGAATGAAGGCCGTGTGGAAATTCTTCTCCTGGAGTCGAAAGCTGAGAGAACACGCTGCCCCCCCTCCCCCCAGAGATCTCTGTGTGTGCGCTTGGATGGCGCCGAGCTGAGACAACTGCTGACTGTGCTTATCTGAATGTTACTCACAGACTTGATCTCCTTGCTTGTCATCAAACTGCAACATGTCTTGTCTCTCTGTGCTTAATGCTGGTAGAGTTTTTGGGACTTTATCATGGAGTGTCTTAAGAAGACAAATTATGATAGATTCTTTTTTTGAATACCAATGATACCCATCTGTATTTTCCTTTTTCCATATCTGATTATGGTGGCGCGGTTTCATACTGCTGCGACTTCATGCACTCGTCCCTATCTTAAGACGGATGTGCGTAATCAATTACGTTGTTTTGTGCCCCAGTGCAATGACAATGTCAATAAAGATATATTCTATTCTATTCTATTCTAGCAGAGCTCCACGAACCTATTCCTCCGACTCGTCCCGCATATCCTACATAGTTTCCGCCCCACAAGGAGAGGCCTTAAGGTGGGCTGATGCTTACTTTGGTTCCATTTCTGTAAGTGACTGTACCTTTTCCCCTTTTTACAACGACTTTCAGAGAGTTTTCGAGTGACCGCTGCACCAGGAAACAGCTTCCAAGAGGCTAATGGTGCTACGTCAGGGGAACCAATCTGCGGCAGACTTCGCTCTCCACTTTCGGATTGTGGCCAGACAGGCCAGATGGGAGGACCTCGCTCTACAGGGAGTATTCGTCAATGCCCTCAATTATCACATTAAGAATCAGTTGGCCCTTGTGAATGAACCTGACAACTTAAACGATCCAATTGATTTATCCATCCGCATTGACGATCGCCACAGAGAATATCGGGGGTTGTTGGACTACAAATCCCAGGGTCCTTCCACTTCCGTGACTCCACTTCCGGATCCGGTAAGCCGCAGTCCGGTATGTAATCCTGTGAATGAACCTGATTCATCAGAGCCTATGTTAATTGGGCGTACCCGCCTCACCCCTGAGGAGAGACAAAAGCGTTTTTCAGCTAAAGAATGCTTATATTGTGGGAAGAAGGGGCACTTCATTGCTACATGTTCTCTTCGTTTAAAAGGCCGTCCTCACCAGTAAAACAGGAGATACTGGTGGGCGCTTCAAACATTTCTCCTGAGAACCGTCTTACTCTTCAATCTTCAGTTTGTTACAATAACATTAATCTCCCCGTGCAGGCTTTAATTGATTCTGGAGCTGAACAGAATTTAGTCAGTGACTATGTGGTGGAACAACTTTCCATCCCTCTGGACAGATTACATCAACCCCTCTCTATGACAGCGCTCACCGGTCAGTCCATTTCCACTATTTCCCATAAAATCACCTCTTTAAAAATCATTGTATCTGGCAATCATCATCAACAGAGTGAATTTTTTGTTTTTCATTCAGAGACCCCTCAAGTTATATTAAGATTTCCTTGGCTCAGAAAACATAACCCTCAAATTGACTGGTCTCATAACCAGATAGTTTCATGCAGGGCCAGCCCAAGCCTCTTTGGGGCCATAAGCAAAATTTGGATGGGGGCCCTCTTTGCATGGTAAGAAGCTCATATTACCAGTGAAACATGATCTACCGTGGCCACTAGGGGACCCACAGTACTAATTTCTTCATTTCCTTTCTGCATGTATAGAGTGATTTCTACATAATCAAATATACATACACACAAATATATGATATACGTTCTATATATATCATTATGAAAATACAAATCTGAACTTTATGATGAAGTTGTGTGTAATAGAATCATATAAATAAATAAAAACTTAGCTCCTCTTCAGGGGCCCCCTAGTGACCCTGGGGCCCCAAGCGGCCGCTTAGTTCACTTATGCCTTGGGCCGGCCCTGGTTTCATGGAGTCATTATTGTTCCTCCAACTGCCTTAAATCTGCAGTCTCCTCCTCTCCTCCGCCTTGTTATGAAGAGGAGATGGTGGATTTGTCATCTATTCCGACCAGTTATCATGACCTGGCCCCAGTGTTCAACAAATCCCGAGCTCTCTCATTACCTCCCCACAGGCCATATGACTGCTCCATAGATTTACTACCTGGTGCTCCTTTACCTTCCTGCCATCTGTATAATCTGTCTGGTCCTGAGAAGCAAACTATGAGGGAATATATTGACGCATCTTTATCCTCAGGCATTATTCGTCCTTCAACGTCCCCAGTAGGAGCTGGGTTTTTCTTCGTCGCCAAGAAGGATAAAACGTTGCGGCCTTGTATTGATTACAGAGAACTGAACCAGATTACCATTAAGAATAAATACCCTCTGCCTCTTATCGAGTCCATTTACGAGCAACTCAGGGAGGCTTCTATTTTCACCAAGCTTGACCTCAGGAATGCTTATCACCTGGTTCAAATGAAAGAGGGTGACGAATGGAAGACTGCCTTCAGAACCCCTTTTGGACATTTTGAATATCTGGTGATGCCTTTTGGGTTGTCAAATGCTCCTGCTGTGTTTCAGGCCTTGGTCAACGATGTGCTGAGGGATTTTTTGTCTCAGTTTGTCTTTGTTTACCTGGACGACATCCTGATCTTCTCCAAGGACTCTCAACAACACACACAACATGTTCGGGCTGTTCTCCAGCGGCTGCTTGAGAACCAACTCTTCGTCAAAGCTGAGAAGTGTGAGTTCGGTGTGCCCTCTGTTGCCTTTTTGGGATTTGTGTTTAAGAGTGGACAGGTCTGGATGGACTCGGAGAAGATCAAAGCCGTGATGGATTGGCCCACTCCTCAGAACCGCAAACAACTCCAACGCTTCCTGGGCTTCGCCAACTTTTATCGCTGTTTCATCAGGAACTTCAGTCAAGTTGTGAGTCCATTAACTAAACTCACCTCTTCTCTCCGTATTTTCTCTTGGAACAGGAAGGCTGAGGAGGCCTTCATCAAACTCAAGGGACTTTTCTCCTCCGCCCCTGTTCTAACCCATCCTGACACTGGTTTGCAGTTCATTGTTGAGGTTGATGCCTCGGACACCGGCGTGGGTGCTGTTCTCTCGCAACGGTCCCGTCGACGGAAAGGTCCACCCTTGTGCATTTTTTCACGCCGCCTGTCTCAGGCCCGGCGGCATGGGCGGGCATTGAGGTGCATTGCCCCCCCGCAGAGTCAGCTGTGCCCCCCCTGACAGACTGGACGACGGGAAGTTTTTTGTTTGTTTGTTTTTAATCTCCGAGTGTGCATTCTTCTATTTTTCCTATCTTTGTTTGTCCGTCATACAATTCAACCAATCAATGAAGCCGAGGCAACATTCTAGCCAACTACAGTTCGAGGGGGGCGGGTGCAAACTAGCAGTTTCAAACAGAAACACACGCTCACCATTGTCCGTGTATCTAACTTTTTCCCAACAAAACAAGAGGACAACGTATGACACAGTGGAATAAATGAGAGCAGACAGGAAGCGGCACCATCCATTTCAGTTGGAAACGTAACGTAAGCACTGAAGTCAACTGACTTTTTTTTTTAAAGCTAGAAATTAGGAAGATTTTGAGCTAACCAGCAACATTGGAAGTGTTGCAAATAAAAAGACCAGAAAGAACTTCTAAAGGTAAGAACCACTGTGCTTTCTGTGACATGAGTACGGTAGTCCAATATAAACTTATGGCTGTGCAGATAATAAATGTACAGTATTTTGTTTATTTGATATACTGTCTGCAGCATAACATTAATCTTGCATAATTGTGGTGTGCTGTGGTGGAGAAAGTACTCAAACACTGTACTTAAGTAAAAGTACAAATAAACAGACAAAATGTACTCTAGTAAAAGTAGAAGTACCATATTAATGTTTTTACTTAAGTAAAAGTAAATAAGTACTTGCTTTTAAAAATACTTAAAGTATTAAAGTAAAATCACTTGCTGAAAGTATTAACTAGTGCAATGGCCTACAATATCAAATGTGCCTACTGTATGTATATGTTCTGTAATACATTAATAGTGTTGAGCCATTTTAATGAACAATACTGCAGATAATACATGTTTTTATTGTGTTTACTCTGTGACACAGTTCACACTTGGACTTGTGATTCTGTGTGTCAGAATTTCAGGGATGACATGCAGAGTTAAATGTCATTAAGCAAAATAAGAATAATAAGGAATGAATATACCTTTGAAAGTTTTTATTTAACACAAAGTAAAACCAATGTGTCATTTTAACTGCAGTAAACACATTTGAGTAAAAGTTGTCTGCCTGAAAAAAGGAGCATTAGACCTAACAAAGGAATGGTCGAGTTCCAGGAGTGGTCACAGGGCCGCTGTTCAACTTGAAGCAAATAAAATGTTGAAAAAAATATGCCCCCTTGAAAAAATAGAATGCTCCCCCATTGAATTGTTTCTGCAGCCGGGTCTGGCCTGTCTCCTTCTGAGGCCAACTACGAAGTGGGGAATCTGGAATTGTTGGCCTTTGGCTTTCGAGGAATGGAGGCATTGGTTGGAGGGGTCCACCCTGCCTTTTGTTGTTCTCACCAACCACAAGAACCTTTCTTATCTACAGAGTGCCAAACGACTGAACCCGAGACAGGCCAGGTGGTTCCTGTTTTTCACCAGGTTCAATTTTTCTATCACTTATCGCCCTGGGTCCAAGAATGTTAAGCCTGATGCCCTGTCCAGACAATTCTCGTCTACAGATTCCGCCGAGACCACTGAGGCCATTCTCCCTCGCACCTGTGTTGTTGGTGCCACCTCCTGGGGGATCGAGAGGGACATCATTCAAGCTCAACAGACTGAACCTGATCCTGGTACTGGTCCACCTAATCGTTTGTTTGTTCCCGTGTCTGTGGTCAGCCAGGTCCTGCAATGGGTTCACTGTTCGAAGTTCTCCTGCCATCCTGGTGTCAATCGCATGACTTCCTTCACCAAGCGGCACTTCTGGTGGCCTACCCTTCCCCGTGATGTCAAGCGTTTTGTCGCTGCATGTGCTGTTTGTGCTCGAAATAAAAGCACCCATCAACCTCCTGCGGGTTTCCTCAGGCCCCTTGCTGTTCCTGGTCGTCCTTGGTCCCACATTGCTCTGGACTTCGTGACGGGTTTACCCCCTTCTGAAGGTAACACCGTCATCCTTACCATTGTTGACAGATTCTCTAAAGCTGCACATTTTGTTCCATTAACTAAACTCCCCTCTGCTCTGGAGACCGCTCACCTCATGGTCCAGCATGTCTTTCGACTTCACGGCATTCCTTGTGACATCGTCTCGGATCGTGGTCCCCAATTTGTGTCTCAAGTTTGGAAGGCTTTCTGTCAAGCCCTTGGTGCCTCGGTGAGCTTGTCTTCTGGTTATCATCCCCAAACCAACGGTCAGTCTGAAAGATGCAACCAAGAACTTGAGTCCTCTATTCGCTGTGTCATTGACAATAACCCTGCTGATTGGTCCTCTCTTCTCCCCTGGGTTGAGTATGCCCATAATACTCACACGTCCTCGGCTACGGGCCTCTCTCCTTTTGAAGCATCTCTGGGTTACCTGCCTCCACTGTTTCCCCACCAGGAGGTTGACGTGTCTGTCCCCTCTGTCCAGTACCACCTACGACGTTGCAGACGCATCTGGAGGCAGACCAAGGAGGCTCTTCTTCGGTCCCGTGAACAAACCAGGAGGTGGGCTGATCGTCGCCGTATTCCGGCTCCTCTGTACGCTGTGGGACAGAAGGTATGGCTCTCCACTCAGAACATCTCCCTCAAGGACACCTCCAGAAAACTGGGACCTCGGTTTATTGGACCTTTTCCTGTTGTCAAAATTGTTAACCCCTCTGCTGTTAAACTTCGGCTCCCTCGCTCTATGCGTGTTCATCCCACCTTCCACGTGTCCCAACTCAAGCCCTATGTGGAGGATCCATTGAATCCTTCCGACCTCGATCGTCCACCCCCTCGTGTGGTTGATGATCAGACTGTGTTCACCGTTCGTCGACTCCTGGATGTTCGGAGACGGGGTCGTGGGCATCAGTTTTTGGTTGATTGGGAGGGTTACGGCCCCGAGGAGAGGTCTTGGATCCCCAGGTCCTTCATCTTGGATCCTGGCCTCGTCTCTGACTTTTTTAGGAGGCACCCTGACAAGCGCCTTTGATCGCCTGGAGGCGATGTTTGAGGGGGGGGGTACTGTTGGGTTTGTGTTTGTGTGTGTGTGAGAACTCACCTTGCAGTTGCTGAGTGCTGGAGGTGGAGTTCTTGGATAACCAGCTGCTGCCAATCCGGTTAACGAGTCCAGCTGCTATTTAAGCCTTGGAGGAGGTTCCAGTCTTCGCTGAATCATTCAGTCACCTTGGGTACTGTGAGACAGCCATTTTAATGTTTTCCTTCGTGAACTTATGTTTAATCAGCTTATGTCTCCCTGTGTTTTCAAGACAAATCTGTGACTCACCTCTGGAACCCAAACCGGACAAGCTGCCTCCAAACTAGACTCCTTCTGAGAAAACTGTACTCCAGCCTGACACTCCTCCACCAACTACCACTTGCAAGATACTACTTGGGACTCTTGGATAAATGCCTGGAATTACTCACCTGGGGCCTCATGTACAAAGACTTGCGTAGATTTCTTACTGAAAAGTCACGTACGGACAAATCCAGAAAAGTGTCCACGCACAAAAAAATCCAGATTTATCAAACTGTGCGTACACCGGAATCCACGCACATTCCTTATGTACAACACAATCAACGTGGAATTCAGCGCACATGAGAGAGTGGCCGACTCCGCCCTTGACACGCCTCCGTATGAATATGCAAAGTCATTCAAATATGCCATGCACGACAGGAATGTCGTCTCTGCTCCATTGCAAATCATGTCGGAACGTGGAAAAAAGAGGAACTTCACGGACTGTGAACAGAAATCACTTCTGAGTGAGGCAGAGAAGCACGGAAAAAGGCTTCATTCGGCACGCACAGTGCAAAACAAACCATCCACTTTTAAATAAGAAGTTGACCAAGCTGATCTAACATGCCTGTATAGCTTAGTGGCGAACGCGCCCGCCCTTCGTCCCAAAGGTCGTGAGATCGACTCCCGCTTGGTACAATGTTTTTTTTTTTTCATTCCAGATTTAAAGACCACAGGAAAACTATTGAATGAAACAACAAGAAATAGAACAATACATGAAATGAAAGGAAGCAGACGATTTATTGTTTTGTAAATAGTTTTCATGTGTATTTCAATCTGGAACGAAAAAAAAAAGAAAAACGTTGTACCATGCGGGAGTCGATCTCACGACCTTTGGAACTAAAGGCAAGCGCTTTACCCACTGACCTAAACGTAGGCGTGTTAATACACCTTGGTTAACTTCTTATCTAAAGAAATTACATCTCATTGTTGTCAATATTGTTGCCACTATCTGGCGCATGCTTTTATATCCACTCATCTAATTGCGTCCATGTGGATGTAATAATCGTTAATCATGTGTGTTTGGTGGGATTTATGATTGTTTTCACATCGTGGACACGGTTTCACAGATCACCTGTAAGTGTCGCCAAAGGAACAATAACCACAGAAACGTGCGTACGCCAACAGGGGAGCAGCCGTGGATTTCTACGTGGATGCGCAGATATTCCCGTTCATATCAGATTTGATACATACGCCACTTTGCGTGGAAAGTGACGTGCGCAATGTTTTTGTGCGCACGCATGGTTGATACATGAGGCCCCAGGTGGACACTCACCTCCTCCCTCTGGTCTGCCTCCTCCAAGTTCCTTCTGTAAGAGAGAGAGACTTAATCAATCACTAAAACTACAATATTCCCCAACATCATCATTAATATTTTCCCCTTTCTTTCCAGGAACCCTGACTTCCTTTACCCCAGCACTGTAAATAAACTCACTTAACTGATTACCTGTGTCTGTGATCCTTCTCAGCTTGGTCTGAATTTGAGTACGTTTTCAGTAATTATTTAC
>JBBPBX010010170.1:27684-44798 GCA_038048925.1 Garcialebias charrua | reverse complement strand
TTCATGAGTCTAACAGCCTCAGGGTAGAAGCTGTTCCTCAGTCTAGTGGTTCTACACTTGATGCTCCTCAACCTCCGTCCTGAGGGGAGTGGGGCAAAGAGTGAGTGTGCTGGATGAGTGAGGTCTTTCATGATGCAGGTGGCTCTTTTCCTGCATCTGGAGGTGTAAATGTCTGTGATGGTGGGGAGACTGACTCCAACAGACTTCTGTGCAGCCTTCACCACTCTCTGTAGAGCTTTCCTCTCTTCAACTGTGCAGCCTCCATGCCACACGTTGCTCCTGGAGCACAGGATGCTCTCCACTGCACACCTGTAGAACGAGGTGAGGACTGAGCTGCTCAGACCAGCACGTCTCAGTCGTCTGAGGAAGTAGAGTCTCTGATGACCTTTCTTGATCAGGCTGGTGGTGTTGTTGCTCCAGCTGAGATTATCATTCAAGTGTACACCCAAGTATTTGTAGCTGGAGACCACTTCCACTGCAGACCCACCTATTTTCAGTGGGGCGTGGGTGTGTTTGTTCCTTCTGAAGTCCACAATCATCTCATCATTAGTATAAAAAAAAAAAAAAAAAAAAATTAAGTATGATATAGTTTGTGTATTAGTTAGAAAAAGAATTATTCATTTTGCTATTGTGTATTAGTTAGAAAAAGAATTATTCATTTTGTGATGTAGTTTGTGTATCAGTTAGAAAAATTAAGTAGAATTATTCATTTTGTGATCTAGTTTATGTATTACAGTTAGAAAAATAAGTAGAATTATTCATTCTGTGATGTTACTTGAAGGTTATCATTGGTTGAACAAACTGTGAAATAAGGGGCAGATATAATAAGATTTCATCTTCTTTCTGCTCCCTTCATTTTATCCAACTTGTATTCTTGTATCTGATGAAACTGTCTTGTATTGTTCTTTTAAAATGAATGAATAAACATCAATCAATCAATCATCTCCTTCGTCTTCTTCACATTCATGTGAAGATTATTCTCTTTGCACCAGCTCTCCAGATGTTCCACCTCCTGTCTGTAGCTGGACTCATCATTGTTTGTGATGCATCCCACCACCGCTGTATCATCTGCAAACTTAACAATATGACAGCCTGGAAGTGTGGCTGTACAATCATATGTTGATAGGTGGCTTTGAATTTTTGTTTTTGCCAATCACTTATAACACTAGTTAACACACTAACACACATTATTATTTATTAACCTTTATTTAAGCAGGCAAATCCCATAGAGATCACAGATCTCTTTTTCAAGGGAGGCCTGGACCTGAAGGCCGAACATGCATGTTTTGGATCTGTTGGAGGAAACCGGAGTACTCTGATAAAACCCACGCAAGCACGAGAAGAACATGCAAACACCACACAGAAACACTCCAGGTCCAACCGGGGATAGAACCCAGGACCTTGATGTGAGACAACAGTGCTAACCACTGAGACATCGTGCTGCCAAATTTGAGCACATCAGTTAAAAAATTGCTGCAAAACGCACTCGAGTTGCCAAACATTTTCATATCTATGGGGTGCCATTAGCAAAGTTACAAAAATCAACAGCAATATTTTAGTTTAGAGAAAACAAAATTTTCCAGTCATATTTCAACCATGTTATTAATACACGTCGTTCTAAATTAAATATTTAATTTGATAGCTAAATACTTAGTTTACAAAACTAAATACTGAACTTGCAAGTAAAATATTTAGTTCAGATGGTTAGTGGGTGGGTGAGCGTGTGTTGATACATACCTATCAAGAAATTTGTAGACAAAGTCCTTGGTGTGCTTCCTCCAATTCTGGAAATCTGCAGAACCTGTTGGAATAAATCCATGATACAGTTCACTGACACTTCCAAGTGTTTGGTTGTACAGTACTGCGTTATGCTCGGCTTTCCTCCAGACTTGTAAAACCTACCAGGGTAGCAAATTTGGAGTCACGAGGTGCTCCTCTCTCACAAAATCCTCCATGGTCTCTATCCTCTTTGGCACAGCTGAAAAGGTGGGATGTACACGGTGTAGGCGATCGCCGAGGTCAAAGAAGTTGAATACGCTGAAACACTGGGGGGAAAAATAAAACAAAAACACACATTTCTTGATTATAATCTCTCCAACAGCAAGGTGGCTGTGGTTGATCATTTTTTTCCAAGTGTCTCACTGCTAACTGTTCAATACTTACCATCCTGAGGCAATGGGAATGCCCATCTTCCAATTTCTGATCTGGAAGTGGCATCGGTTTTCCATGAAAAAAATAAAATAAAATAAAAATTATTTTGCAAGGCCTGATAAAATAAACAATGGTTTAAAGTGTAATGTATACCGGTACTCACTGGGCGTTGACAGGTCCTTGGGTTGAGGCGCTGCACTTGCTGAGGACAAAAACAAAAGATTATTCAGCAATGCAAAATAATTAAGATGAAGCAAAAAGGTGCATTAGCTGTGACATGTCCTAGGACCAACGCTCCACAAATTATATATATACCCGGTATATATATAAAAAGTAGGCCACACAAAAGTCTTTGCTCAGAGGCCTGCATGCACGCGCACAGACTGGGGAGATTTTTTTTATTTTTTATTCGTCCATTCAGTAACTGATTACATGTATTGATGAAAAACATTTCCTTTTCACCTTCCAGCCTTGTTGATGATCATTTCAGTTCCTACATGGTCGGATTTGCCCCAGAGGTCCTTGTCATGTAGGACAACTTTGATGTCTTCCACCCCCTGTACAACAAACAGTTTGTGATTTGATTCACAGTCTTTACTTTATATTCTGAAGGGGAAGTTGGATGTGGTGAAAAGTCAAATAAATGATTATTTACACACTTGAGCTGCTACCTGCTGGCTGGACGCCTTCAGAGGACTGTCCTTGGTGGACTATTTTGGGGGGTCCGCGACTCCGCGCACTCCGAGTCCGAGCGCTCTGCAAGGTTGAACTGGTCCCCTCCGTTTGCCATGTCCTAAAAGACACGCACACAGGTTCCACACATGTTTGGAGTTTAACTGGTGCAATATAATTAGTGGGTTTCATCACAATGAGACATTTTGACACCAAACATTAAAGATTTGGGACAGTGGTCGTTTGTCCTCATCAAACTAACTCATAAACATGATTCATTTTGATAAGACCGCGCGCGCCACGTTCGGTCACATAACCTGATCAAGCTTAATCTGAAATGAGATTACACGAGATTATAAATAAACTACCTTCAGAAAAAGAGGATCATGAGGATCCTGAACAGTTGACAACAATGTGTGTTTGTCATGTGAATGCTCCATCAGGGATCGTGTCTTGAAAGTGCACGCTTTGTTTCTCAGGGGAGGATGGGGTCACAAAACATACCTAGGACACCAAATTCCAAGTCCAGATTAACACCACACACCTGACAGAAAGAAAAAAAAAACACAGTTGTTTATAAACACAACTGGAGCGACATGTTCACAGAGATATTAGTCAGAATGTAGTTTAGACTTATCTCATTTTGCCTAGTCAAAGTAAAATTAGAGATAGGAGACATTTTAAAGCTTTTTTATTTCACATAAATGTGAAATGAGTAAATTTACTCATTCATTTGCAACTGAAAAGCTTTGGTCTGAATTCAGGTCATCTGGACAGTTTTTTTTCTATTTTTTAATGCTGAAACGTTTCACCTTCCAGCCGGCTTCATCAGTCTAAAACAAGCAGGTTGAATGAATGAATAATGGGGACGCATGCAGGCCTCGCAAGGCTGCAGGCCTCGATAGTCTCAAAGCAAAACAAAGAAACAAAAACAAAACAAAAAAAAACTCGTAGCATACGGCTTACTTGCATAGAATAACTTATTTTCTAAACTGTACTGTTCGATTTTCCTTTACATCGTCTGCCGCAGACGTAGATACAAGTTAGCTTACGTTAGCTCGTTAGCTCCAAAGTTAGCTCCATCGTTAGCTATGTACGTGAAACCACAGAATTCAAGAGAGCAAAGCTACAAAACAGAACCAATTACCTTCAACTTCTGAATGGATTGTAGCAAGTTTAGGACAGGAGTTCCGTGACAAATGAACTGAACACAGTTGAGCTCTGATTGATCACAGCAGCACGGACAGAAAATAAACAACGGTTGGTTTTGAGATTCAAGCCAGCAGCGCGGTTCAACAAGAGAGGTGTTGACTGTTGACTGGTTGGAATGATCACGTGATACCTCCGCCAATCCAATCATAACGCTCGAGTTCCGAAGTTCTTCTTCTTGTTTTTTAATGGAAGAAAGCAAAAAACACAAGTACTGCCACCTACTGAAATGAATGTGTGACCGCGACGTCGTGGAATAAATGAGGTTTCTTGTAAATGAGTCGAGTCTACCTGCCTAAATAAAGGTTGAATGAATGAATAACAACAACAACAACAACAACAACAACAACAACAACAACAACAACAACAACAACAACAATTATATTCTTCAAATAAATAATATACAGTATATATAATTTGTAAAAAAGAAAAAAAGAATTGAGGAAATGCATTAAAATGTTATTAAAAAACAACATTCTTCATAAATCAATTGTCTAACTGCAAATTTATATCCTAAAAGTTTAACTCTGTGAACCAGGTCCAGATAACGTCCAAAACTGACGTTCATACGACGTACAAATGCGGTCATGGTTAGACGTCAAAAATAGACCTTGTTTGCACGTCGGGGCGACGTCTAGAATTGGACTCTCAAATGACGGACAAGTCTAATTTGTAAAAAAAATAAAAAAGAATTGAGGAAATGCATTAAAATGATATTAAAAAACAACATTCTTAATAAATCAATTGTCTAACTGCACTTTTATAGTCCTAAAAGTTTAACTCTGTGAACATGGTCCAGATCATCTCCAAAACTGACGTTCATATGACGTACAAATGCGGTCATATTTAGACGTCAAAAAAAGACCTTGTTTGCACGTCGGGGCGACGTCTAGAATTGGTCTTCGACCAACGGGCTCTATATAGACGTCACCTCGACGTCCCCTGGACGTCTACTGTTTAGTGGGTGGTTGTGCAACACTGTGGGAGGGTGCTATTTATAAGACTGAGCTGAACACAGCAACTCAGACTGAGGAAGTCTTTCGGACGAAAGACGAAACGTTTCTACATTTTTTTTGCTTTGTTTTGTTTTATTTTTTGAATGTCCAGAGGACCAGACTTAGCTTTTTTAGAGTTTTCTTGTTAAATTTAGAAGAACTGCAACAGTCAACCCATGCGCACTCCTGCGGCTGCCAATCGATTTTTGCACACCGCCCCATGTTTCCTGGGGATCAGCTGTGATGCGTAATAAACCCGAGTTTTATGCCGAAGCGACTTCGAGGGGAGACGCATCGGCGAGTCGGAGCCGAGTTCGCGCAGCAGAGGGAACCAAGTCCTTGCTGGACAGAAGGGGGCCACCAGCAGAACCTTGTGCTCCTCCTGACGAATCCGTAGGAGGGTCTGAAAGAATAGGCTGAAGGGTGGAAAGGCATAAAGGAGGGTCCTGGGCCAGACGTAAGCCAGCACATCGTGGCCCAGAGGGCCACCGTCGCCCAGGGAGAACCAAAGGGGGCAGTGAAATGCGTCCCTTGAGGTAAAGAGGTCCACGTCCGCTCTGCCATAGACCGTCCAGATCCTCTCCACCACCTCGTCGTGAAGCTTCTACTCCCCCGGGAGTGGCTTCTGACGGGAATCTGCTGGCACGTTCTGTGGCCCCAGGATGTAAGCTGCTCGGAGGCTGGCCAAGCATGGAGCAGCCCAGGTCAGAAGATGCCACGTCAAACACAATAGTTTCCTCGACCTGGTTCCCCCCTGGTGGTTGATGTAAAAAAACCACAGTGGTGTTGTCTGACCTCACCAGCACATGCTTCCCCCGTAAGCCTGAAAGAAAGCTTCGAAGGGCCAGAAGCACAGCCTGTAACTCCAGGACATGGATGTGCTCCGTGCTCTGTCTCTGGGACTATAGCAGTTTTTTAGTTTTCCAGCTTTAGGTGCAGCTGGAAAACTAAAATTCCGCTATGGGAAAGACAACAAAATCCACTCCCTTAGTGGTTAAGGGGAGTAGACTGTGTTGTCTTTCCCATCATGCTTAGTGTTTTTTTTTCTTTTTCCAGCTTTAGGTGCAGCTGGAAAACTAAAATACCGCTAAGCGTTATGGGAAAGACAACAAAATCCATTCCCTTAGTGGTTAACGGGAGTGGACTGTGTTGTCTTTCCCATCATGCTTAGCGGTTTTTTAGTTTTTCCAGCTGCACCATATGTGAGAAGGACATATGTGTGGTATAGACCTGCCTCTTGTGTGCTGTTAAAGTTTGGGTGTTTATATATAAAAAACATTCTAGGCTCCGTCTGAGTTTCAGTAAAGTATAAAAAGTACTAAAAGACAGGGTGGCTCAGTTACTGCATTGGTGTAAGGGAATTAATCCATTATATGCGGTTTAGGTTAAAGAAATCCCTGAAGACTCTGAAGTTAGTGTGATAGAAGACACTTTGCAGACATTAAAGCTCTTGGACGTGTTAGAGTTAGAGGGAGAATGTATGACAGTTTTTTGTGAGTGTAGGGAAACGGTAAATGCTAAAGCCATTCTGCAGATGTAACACCAGAATAGTGATTCTCTGTGGAGGATCATTGGGCCATCAGGGGTGCAGGAAGAGAGTACAGCTCAAAGGGGGGCATATTCTCCACAATAAACAGAGCTAGAAATTAGCCAAAATTAACTTTTCTAAGCATCTAGTCCAGAGGCTATAATCAGAGCAGTTGGTGATGTCTTGCAGCTCAATTCAAGACACACTAGTGACAAACCTTTTCCGGCGTGCTTCCCACACCTCAAGGGGAAGAACACTTTGAGAACTGGCTGGAGCAAGCTAGATTGATGATTGAGGAGTCGGACAAGCCGGACAGAGAAAAAAAGATGAGGATAATGGAGAGTGTAAAAGGTCCTGCCATGGAAATCCTTCAAGCTGTGAGATTTAACAACCCTGATGCAACGCCCACAGAATATTTAAATGTCCTTGAAAACACCTTTGGCACAACCGAGACTGGCGAAGAGCTCTACTTTGCTTTCAGGATGATGGGCCAACATCCAGCTGAGAAGCTCTCAGAGTTTCTCAGGAGAATGGAAAGAGTTTTAAATAAAGTGGTCCAAAGAGGGGGTCTGCCTCCTTCCTCCAAAGACAAGGCACATATTGAGCAACTCATCAAAGGTACCACTCGGTCACACTAAGTCTCAGGCTACGAGAGAGAAGAAGTACTCCACCTACATTTCTGGAGCTCCTGAATGAGATCCGCATTGAGGAGGAACATGAGGCATCACGCCGCCAATTAAACCCCCCTAAATCTGTGCATGTCAAACGTACTGCAGCAGCAGACTCAAAAGATCTGGCCAGGGAGGTGGAACGGCTGACGTCACAGGTTTGTGAACTCAAAGCTTTGTCCCTGTCACCGCATTCGCTTCCTCCTTCACCACAACCTGCAGTTAAAGCAGAAATAAGCAGCCCGGAAGGGGATGGGAGTCTTCAGGCTCTCCAGAAAGAGGCTGTAAAACTGAGAAAACAAGTTTCAGTAATGTCAGTTCAGTCGACTGCAAGACCAAAAGACCATCCAACCCCCTCAGTAACCTCTCCAAGGCTAAAACAAAAGGGATGTTTTTTTCAAGTAGGAAGTCGGTCCCAGCAGATCTTCCTCTGATTTTATCCTCAAATGGTGTCCCTATTGAGTTTGTTGATTCCTATAAATATTTGGGTATCCTGGTCGATTCACATCTCTCATTTAAACTCCACGTGGAAAACCTAGTGAAGAAACTGAAAGTTAAACTGGGTTTCTTTTTCAGAAATAAATCATGTCTAACACTGAATGCTAGGAAACGCCTTGTATCTGTGACTTTCCTTCCCTCCATTGATTACGGTGACATTCTCTACATGAATGCTCCTACAAGCACCCTGCGGATGTTGGATGTTGTCTATCATGGTGCACTAAGATTCATAACTGGCTGTGATTATCGTACCCACCACTGCACCCTGTATTCACTGGTTAACTGGACATCATTAACCTCACGCAGACTCTTCCACTGGTACATTTTCATCTTTAAATCACTTCTTGGTCTGCTGCCCTCATACATCTCCTCCTACATGTCTTTGCGTGAGTGCAGCTACAGTGTGCGCTCTCAGGACATGATTACCTGCAGTGTTCCGTCAGTGAGGACTGAACTTGGAAAAAGGGCCTTCTCCTACTCTGCTCCTGCTTCATGGAATATCTTACAAAAAGATCTGAAGCTCTCGGCCCTGACCTCTCTGGATGGTTTTCAGAATCTGTTGGAATCCTGGCAAAAACCAATGCAGATATGTTCCTGTCTTTGATTTTTTTGTACATCTACCTTATAATGTTTTTGCTACTTTTTCTTTTCTTTTGTTTATTGTTTAATGTATTTGTATCATTGATGTTCATCATTCTGGAACTGGACTGGAAAGGCGCCTTGCATGGCAGTCTGCCGCTACCGGTGTATGAATGTGTGTATGAATGGGTGGATGGTATTGTAAAGCGCTTTGGGGCTCCTCACAGGGGGCTAGAAAGCGCTATATAAATAAGCTCCATTTACCATTCTTTAGTTTGTAGCAGGTTGCTTTCGTAAATGAGCCCTCGAGGCTCAATAAAATTTACCTGACTAAATAAAGGTTGAATGAAAAGGCATGAGACGGTGAAAGCAGCTATGCACAGAGAACCCGGTGACAACTTTTGCTACAGTTGTGGCGAAGATGGGCACATTTCCACTAAATGAATGTTACCCAAAAACTATCAAAAAGTCATACAAAGGAAAGGTGTGTATGACAACGAACATCCCAAAACCATGTGATCATGCATCGACTGTTTGGCTTTGAATAGAGTATGCTGGACCCTTAAGTCTCTTCATTCTTCACCAGCTCAAACCAACACCTGCACCTGCCAGCAGACAACATATTGTTTTTCATACCGAGCTCTGTAGCATTCTGCTCATAGGAATATTTGACTCTCACTGATAAGGTGCTGTGTACGTTTTCTGGCCCAAGGCTTACTTTTATTAATTTGTTTTTGTAATGTGGCAGGACTAAAATAATAAAATAAAATGAAATACAGAAGTGTTATGTGATCAGAAATGTATTTTTCAGATTAAAAAAAAAATTCATGTAAACCATAGCTAAGGCTTAAATATGCAACATCACAACAGCTAAAAGTTCAAATTAGCATAAGTGGTTAAAAGCTCAAATAAGCAAAACTGTACCTAAAAGTTACAGTTAAACTATTGCTCAAAGAATATTTGGAAAACAGAAGCTAAAAGCTAAAAATAAGTTACACCATACTGTAGTTAAAAGCTAAAAATAGCTAAACCATAGCTAAAACAATAATACAAATAAAGTAGCTAAAAGCTAAAATCAACCACACTAAATGCAAAATTTAAGTAAAAGCTAAAATTTGCTTGAATGTAGCTTTAAAATGAGCAAAATAGTTACTCAAAGCTGTTAATAAAAGAAAAAAATAGAGAAGTTGAAGTTTTTTCATTCAACCTTTATTTAAACAGATAAGTCACATTGAGCCTCGAAGACTCATTTACAAGTGAGATCTGTTGGACAGACAATAAATGTGGTGAAAAATGACACATAGTGGTTGGAGACAAAAAAAAATCCTAACACACTAAGCTAAGTCGGGTCCTCTGGAAAAAAAAAAGTTAAAAGCTATAATTAAGTATGTTAAAATGAGCAAAACAGTAAAATGCCAAAAGTTCAACCATAGCTAAACAGTCAAATTTACAAGTAGCAAAATGCTAAAATGAGCAAAACCATAATCTAAAAATAGCAAAGATGTAAGGTGTATATACACCATCAATGGGTGTTGCAGCACCTCTGCATCCCTGCTTCCTACTTAATAGATAAAAATGTGAAAAGCTGACTCCTCTTTGTTAATTGAAGAAAAATAAACATTGATCATTTCTTTCAAGATGTACATCCATCTCCATATTTACATTTTATTTATATAAAAAATAGTCACAAAAAGATGGTTTGAGACAAAATAAATAATTTACTGCTGGAACGGAAAATAAAATTTCAAGATGGTGTCATGACCACTTTATTTTCAGGTGCAGACTCAAACTTTTTGGGGGAATAAATCAGCAGATGTCACAAATGATTTACTTCAGCTGTAAAAGAAGAAAACAAAACTCTTACCAAAATTAGAACTGACAAAAAACAAAAAAAAACATGTATTTTTTTTCTCCTGAATAATGAATCATCAAAATGCAGACCACCTCCTTGCATCATATTTTCTCAAAACAACTACTGGTATTCTTTTATCAAAAAAAAAAAAGAAGCTAAGTCTGGTCCTCCGAACATTCAAAAAACAATATGTTTCCAAATATCTGGAGTCTGTACTCATCCCTTTAGCTGGCAGCTCAGAACATCACATACAGAACACCATGGACTTTGTGGATAAGGTGAGGGATGTCATCATGGAGACTGATGAAACAATGGTCTCTTTTGATGTCACATCACTCTTTACGTGCATTCCTGTTGATGAGGCAGTAGAGGTGGTCTGTTTAAGGTTAAAATCAGACACCACTCTGAACAGCAGGACCACGCTTTCCACAGAGCAACTGTGTCAACTCTTGAAACTGTGCCTGCAGTCAACCTACTTCACATATGGGGAGCAATATTATAGGCAGAAACATGGGTGTGCTATGGGGTCTCCAGTTTCTCCTATTGTTGCCAACCTGTACATGGAGGAGGTAGAAAAGAGAGCCTTGACGTCCTTTTCAGGGAGACCACCAAGTCATTGGTTCAGGTATGTTGACGACACCTGGGTTAAAATTAAATCTCAGGAAGTCCAACATTTCACTGATCACATCAACTCTGTGGATAAATATATCAAGTTCACACGAGAAGATGTAAAAAATGGCAGGTTGGCTTTCTTGGACTGTGAGGTCTCAGTTTCTGATAGAGGACATTTGCAAACTGAGGTGTACCGCAAACCCACCCACACAGACCAGTATTTACAGTTTGACTCCCATCACCCTCTGGAGCACAAGTTAGGAGTCATCAGGACTCTGTATCACAGAGCAGACAGCGTCCCCACTAACTCAGGAGCCAGACAGAAGGAGAAATCACACACAAGACAGGCTCTAGAGAAATGTGGATATCCTAACTGGGCCTTCCTGAAACCCAAACAGGACTCCAGCCAGCCATCAGGTGAAAAGAAGGAACAAAGACCCAGACCAGTGGTCATTCCGTATGTTACGGGAGTTTCAGAGAAACTGAGATGTTTATTTTCTAAACCCCAAAATACATTACGGCAAAGACTGGTTCATCCCAAAGATCCAGTCCCCCGGCACAAACAGAGTAATATTGTGTATGCTGTTCAGTGTCAGGAGGGCTGTGATCAGTCTTATATCGGGGAAACTAAACAGCCACTGGCCAAAAGGATGGCCCAGCACAGAAGATCAACATCATCAGGTCAGGACTCTGCGGTCTACACTCATCTCCAGGCCAGCGGTCACTCTTTCAGGGATGAAGATGTTCACATCCTTGATAGAGAGGAACGATGGTTTGAGAGAGGAGTAAAGGAGGCCATCTTTGTGAAAAGAAACCGTCCATCATTAAACAGAGGTGGAGGCCTCCGGGTTCAACTGTCCCCCTCTTACAATGCTGTTATTGCTAGTATCACTCAGCCCTCTGTGAATAGCAAACAACCATCAGGGTGCTAACGATCCATCATTAGGCTGATGGTCCTCCTTGATCATGTGAGCAGCTGGTTTCGGCTGTCATCAGCCAACTGGTTGATCCACTGTGAGAGGGTGCTATTTATAAGACTGAGCTGAATACAGCTTCTCAGACTGAGGAAGTCTTTCGGATGAAAGACGAAACGTTTCTACTTTTTTGTTTTGTTTCGTTTTTTGAATGTCCAGAGGACCCGACTTAGCTTTTTTAGATTTTTCTACCTGGATTATTGAGCATGCATCAGGGTAACTATTCTTTTAATTTTAATTTTTTATTTATTTCATGATCACGTTTGCTTTCTTCTCATTGGTGCTTATTTTGAATGGGTTTACCATCACATGTGCACTCTCAGGGTTCACAGTCTGCACAGTTAGAAAATCCTGAGCTGTTACAGATGGCAGAAACTGTCCCACAGGCCGAGCAAATGTTAAAGCACAAATTTCATTTACGTTCAGCACAACAAACATTAGCAACTCTTATAGCCATTTTTCCCATCTTGAACTGGGTTAGTCCCAAAAGTTAATGAGTTGTAGATGTCCATCTAATTAATGCATGCTGTGATTTTTATGAAATTGGTGCATCATTTGATATTTTGCTAACAGACAAACTAGGTTTTTCTGTCAAGTTGTCTTTTTGAGTTCATGTAACACCCAACAGGTGGCGATCTCTTGCTCTTGAGCTTAAATAAAGCACCACAGATTTCATCAACTGATGAGCAATGAAATGTCTTATTGACCAAATTATCTCAACTTATATGCAAATAAAAATACAATGGACATGTACAAATTAATTTAATCACCCACTGAGATCACAGATCTCTTTTGTAAGGGAGACCTGAGCCTGAAGACAGTGTGTTTTCAGACATGCATAAATAAAGTGTGCTGCAAGAATTGAATTATATTTAAATATCTACATAAATCAGTACATGTTTAAAGGTGTGTCACTTTTAAATATGAAGGCCTATCTTCTTTTGATTTTGCATCTGAATGTGTTAGCAGCTGTCTTGCTTTGTGGTTTCTGAAAATCGTGCTCGACTTTGAAAGTTAAACTCAATTAGACGTTTAACGGTAGTACAATCTTGGTCTCTATTTGTATCCAAGCTAAAACTGCCAATATAGACTCAAAACATGAATGACAAATACAACAGAAGTCACATGAAGCAAATCTAACAAAGGCATTCATGTATTTGATTTTCTGATAGTTACAAACTAGAAAAATATACAATACAAACTTTAAACTGAGCAGAGCCGACTGATTTATTATTCTTCCCATCTTTGTTCTTCACCTGAGTCTTCTTGTATACTCAGTTTCACGGTCCTTAAAGAAGCAAAATGAACTTGTATAAACAATTTAAGCAGTTGTTGCAGAAGTCCACACGTCTTGAAACAGTAGATAAATGATAACTTTGTGCTCAAATGCCTGCTTCTGTTGAGCTTACTGAGCAGAAAACACATAGTCAGTTTGATAGATCTATAAAGAACGAGTCCAGCTCTAGGAATCACTGTATTCTAACTTTTCTGACTGAACTATGAATGATGCATGGTCATGATACAAGCAGGACAATCAAATTATTATTTGAAAGCATCATAATATGCATTTTCTCCCCCTTCTATAAATGCAAAAAACTCTAAATGCATGCTGCAGTTTGGTGCAGCACTGTCAGCTCATTAAAGATCTGTGAGTCATATATTAGCTGGTGCCGCATGTTTCTCCAGGCACCACACCTGTTTCCTGTTGACTGCTTGGATATGCACCAGAAAGAGCAGGGACGGAAAACAAGTGAGTGAACAGACTGCAACCGGTGCTTTTTTTATGATAGGTAAAGTGTATAAAAATGACCTATTCTATTTAACTCAAAACAAAATGTATAAATATCCAAACTACTTTGTTAATTGTATGTAACTGTGTTTAGGCATTCTTAGATACAAAGGCTAAATTCTTACATTTGAGTGCTTTCACAAAACCATATGTTTGTGTTAAAACTGAAATAGTCAGGTGATAATTTGCGTGTGTTCAAGTTAAATATTGTAATAATTGTATTTGTTATTGAAGCATCACACAAGTTTGTTTACATAATTAAAAAATATGATGGTTGGAGAAAAGAGAAATTGCAAAGTGAGAATCTGGACTGGTTTTATTTTCATGAAGCCTCACAACTAATTCTAATCAGTTCAGGGTTTATCTGCACTCATATCTAACAGTTGACAACCTAAGGAATAAATGCCAATTTGTTCTGCAGCTGGTACAGTTTGTCTCAAAGACAAAACAGTTTGCAGCCAAGTTGTGTTTTTTGTGGGGGTGATCATCCAACTTCTTGCTCCAGCATTAATTTAAAACACTGTTGATCATAAAATGTCAAAATCCATCTCCAACATCTATAACCAAAATTATAAAAATATGTGGTAGAACTATTCTCTACATTGTATAATATACTTACTATTTGAGTTTTCTGATTATATATTTACATACTGCTTACGTATTTAATTTAAAATGAGAACTTTCACAGCAGCTATATGGCCACTCAAGTAAAAAAAAAAAAAGCAGTTTGAGTCAATTTACAGTTCATCCAGCACCTTGTTGGTTGGACTGGTTTGGATTTCTCTGCCAAAAGGAGACCAGATATGGGGGACATGTAATAACTCCATCCCCCTGCTGGTTTTCCCGGGTCTCCACTTGCATGCAAAACAATGGCGTCTGCGTGTTCGGCGTGCTGAAAAACGGTGTGACTTGGTAGAGGAGGCCGCAGCTCTCTGCAACGGTGGTGGGGATGCTGTGCACGTGTAAGGTCGTGACAGTCGGGCTTGTGGTTTTGATTTCCAGGAGCTCATTTCCCACAGCTGATAAATCCACGGGCAGCACCACGTAGGCATTCAAAAACCTCTCTCCTGTGTTGCACTTGAGCTCAGTGGACCAGCAGTACTCCCCAAGCTCTCCTGCCAAAATAAAACAAGTCTGAAGAAGTATATTCACAACAGATGGGTAAAGAATAGGTTTTACAATTTAAATATGCTTTATTTTTATTTTATACCATGAAAAGTAAACTGAAAATGTATTTGCATGTCATGCATGTTAATAATATACAGCAAATAATCACAAATTTCTGTTCAATGTATCAACTCAAAAAGTCAAGTCAAGGTTCTTTATTGTCATTCGCATCACATGTGGCACATGTGGTGGAACGAAACTGTGCACAAAGGGTCCAAGTTACATCCAACAAAAGTATAAATTGTAAAGAAAAAAACAGTACGGTAATAAGATCTAAGATATGAAGTAAGAAATATGCTAAAACTAAGAAAGGTCAAGGAAATTGTATAAATTGATTTGTTTAATATATTTTTAAATAGGACTACAGTATAAGGTGTTTTCACAGTAAAATGTTTAATTAGAAAATGGGAAGAATTAAATCTTATTATTTAGGATGAAAATGTTTTATTTCTACTAAAATTATCTATTAAAAATATCTCTGGTTCTCAATGATGAACTGAAGAGCATCACTTTCATTCCTGATAATTTCTTTACATTTAGCTCAGTTTAGATCTTCAAACTTGAGGTCCGGACCCCATTATGTCCTCAGATAATTTCCAGATATCATATTAACTCTCAAAATCATTGCTAACGGCATCTTTTCAGCATTATTGTTACAAGTACAACACATTTGTTAAAAATTTTGTTACAGTTAATGTAGTTGTGTTTTCCTTATGCTCTTGTTTAATACTTTTATATGCAGCAATTGTATATTTAAATCTGCAAAATGTGGAGTCACGAGTCTGCTACTGTCATTTTGTGGATTGAAAGCTAAAACGCTCGAGTCAAAAACACATCAGGTTTGGCATAAAAATGAGCCAAGTTTAGTAAAACGACTTTTTTACCTTCTGTGGAGTCTAACATCCGTATGTTGTGATTGTCCTGAAGCTCCAGTTTCTTCTCGTACGTCATTAAACTGCATTCTATCAAACAGTCTGTTGGTTTCTTCATGGATCTGGGCTTCACAGACAGTACTGTTTCTTTCTCCGAACACTCAACTGCCCTTACAGCGGACAGGAACGGGGACAGGAGGCCAAAAGACACCCATACACCAAAATATCCAAGCATTTTGTCCAGTCCTGAATAAAAACAATTAAATATGCAGGCAAAAAATCCACAGTGGACGCAGATTTTTAAATTGCTGGAAGAATATTAATTTGTAATTCAGAAGCTGAGCACAAAAGCCCAAACAAGTGAAGACGTCGGGGTCTGCTCAGAAGCATGCAGCGTGTTGCTCTTCCCCTCAGCACACAACATTGCCAACATTTCTTCGTCTCCTATTTCCTCCCTATTGGCTTAACACTACAAGTTCCTACTTGTCTGACAGGGAAAAAAAGACTGGCTTAAGAAACTTTTTTTAATTCAAAATGATTTATGCTGCTTTGTCACTCTATTACAAATGTCAATGCCAGAACTTTCATTTTATTTTATAGATATACTTTTTACACTTTTATACTACTATGCAAAAAACTCAGGACAGTACTGTATTACACTTTTGTTATTTCATTTTATGCTCATGTTTATTAAATGTTTAGTGTTTTAGTGTTGGTGTAACTTTTCATACTTTCATACTACTACTATGCAAAAACTACTATGCAAAAACTCAGGACAGTATTACACTTTTATTATTTCATTTTATGCTTATGTTATTAAATGTTTTAGTGTTTTAGTGTTTAAATGGTTACTGTTGCACCGAGGGACAGAGAGAAATGCAATTTCAATCCTGTGTATGTCCTGTACATATTGCAGTTTTGACAATAAAGTTGACTTTGACTTTTGACTTTATAACCTTTATATAAAAACATTTGATCCAAATGAAACATATTTGATAATAAAACACAGAGGGCAAAAAAAATATTGTTTAATCTTTTTTATTCATATAATTAGAAGCAAATGAGTGAATTAGTACAAATAATTATAATGACAAAGCAAAGTCATTTGATCTAAGTCTACTGATTGAATTGAGTAGTCATACACTTGTGAAAAAATACTTAAACTGTGAGGTAACTTTGTGAAGCATAATAGTACAAAAAATCAACAAAATACCTTAAAGAATAAAAAACTTACTGAGAACTATCAACATTTGAAAAACGAGTAAAGAAAAAACTGTTCTTTTCTAAATTATGTTTAAAAAGCACACAGAATGAATTTAGCAAAACAAACTGGTTTATATTTAGACACGGCATCAGAAAAGGAACAAAATGAGACTAAAAAATGCTTTTAAAAAATCATCTAAAGTTATGGAAACAAAACAAACTGAAACTTGTTTCTAGTTTAAGCCAAAACCCTTCTAACGACCATACCTCTGTGGGAAATCACATCTTATATATGACCAATTTTTTAAAATTTTATTTAATATTTTGTGTTTGCTGAGCAGCTTT
>JBBPBX010010170.1:13965-27453 GCA_038048925.1 Garcialebias charrua | reverse complement strand
TATATATATATATATATATATATATATATATATATATATATATATATATATATATATATATATATATATATATATATATATATATATATATATATATATATATATATATATATATATGTATATATATATATATATATATATATATATATATATATATATATATATATATATATATATATATATATATATATATATATATATAATATAAATAAATTATTTAATCTTTTGTGTTTGCTGAGCAGCTTTCTTTTTTAACTTTTCAAACTGTTCAAACCTGAAAGGGAGGCATTGTTTATGCAGGACATATCAGTGAAATTAAACCAAAAACAGATCTTGTGTCAAACTCCAAAGGCAGCAAGGTGTGCTTCAACAAGGTCAAGTACTTTGTTAACCCAAATGGGTGCCACGTTTCTCCTGCTTATGTCGCATAACTTTTTACAATGTGCTGAATAAAGACAATGTAGATTCAGAGTTCTATTTAGCACATTTCATTTATTTTATTTGCAAAAAGTATTTTTTATATTGTGAGATTCCTCCATGTGCATGTGATGTCTGTTGGAGGCCAAGGCTGTTCATTTCAGCCTCACAGGGTTTTGGCTTCTTCGGTATGTTTCAGCTCCTGGAAGTTTCGAAATCAGCAAGCCTTTACATAATTTACACCCTTATTTCAATGACCTTAGTTCACTTGCTGAGATTAAATAGAATATTTTTACCATAAGAGGTGCTGTCATGCATCAGACGAAAGAAGACTGGCTTGTTGAGCATTTGGCACAGGCCGTCTCAGATTTTTCCCGGCTATAAATAAGTGATCTGTACTCTTGAGATTTATTACACAAAATGTCAGCCGAACTGAGCCAGAGATGTTGGATTAATCTGAAGTGGAATGCAAAATCTAAACATATTTTATTAACGTTAACTTGTCTGTGGGTTACTTGTAATAAAAAGGACAAACTTATATTTAGATTGCAAATGTAGAGCACTTGATTTTCATGACTGGCAGTCACAACAAAGTTGTTATTGCTACAGCGGTGCAGCAGGAATTCAAAACTGAGACTTTGCTTTGGTTCTCACGCTTGGTGCTGAACACACGGAGTAACAATTTAAGATAGGGGAAACAGTCCGCAGTACAGGTGAGCTTTTTAACTCAGGACAGAACAGGCCTGTGTGTGAAGATAATCTGGTTACAAAACGTGGCTCATATCACGACTGAAGGACAAACCTCAGCCTACTTTTTGCCATGCTGCTCAACATTACCAGGTCCACAGCCGCAGCTGCGGGTCAGCTGCACAGAGGAAATGACAGTGGTGCCGGTTTCATCCATGTAGACCATGGGCACCATTTCCTGAGTGGCGGACTGACAGCAAGGCAAATTATCCTGGAGAAAGACAAGAAAACCAATATTTACACAAATAGCAATATTTATAATGTCCCACAGTGTGATAGCTAGAAGCAGTTTAAATAAAGCATATTTAACTTTAAACTAGGCTTTTTAAAAAGCTTAAATGATCTTTAAAGATACAGAGTTCAATCATGTCAAAGTTGCACAAGCTGTTTAAAAGGTTGGCTTTACTTCTTTTGGATGAGCATACAAGTTATAAAAATACTTTCTTTGCAAATGTTTCAACTCATGCCCAGCCTATGAGTCACAATTAAACTTTTCTTTTGTTGTGATCCCAATTTTTTCACCAACTGCATTCTTTGGCCAACTTTGTGAAATTCCCTGGCTTGTATTAGATTTAGTGTTGGCAAGAAAGCCAATTGAAATGGGTTTATCTCAGAAACACACCCAGGTTATTTATGTGCTGTTTATGGCTCAAAGACACTGACGCTTGGGCTAATTTATGAATTAAAAAAACGATTAAGGAACATATTCCCATGTTGAATTTACAAGGATGAATTACCTGTGAGTTCTGGGTGCTGGAGGAGGATGGACACTGCACTGTGTTCTCCATATAGTTGCACAGTGCACACCGAACGATGGTCAGGCTCAAAGGATGGATCACCCAGCTGTCCCAGCCCAGATCTGGAAAGTAAAACAAAGTTTTGTTTTTTGTCATAAAGAAACAATAAAAAGTGATACACAAATGTCAGTACTGGGTACAAATAAGTATTCTTTGTTGCATACCTTTCAGGAAAACCTCCGAGGCCATGGAACAACACTTGAGGCCTGTACTGTTCCCACTTTCACCTGATGCAGAGTTGTCGACAGCTGCTGGAGCAAGAGAAAGAGGATTAATTTCACAATGCATGGTTGTGACATGTACAGTACATTTGTTTCTCTAAATCTTTGGACTCAACTTGCCTGTGGTGTCCTTGGCACTTTGGGAATTGGTTCTAAGTGTTCTCTGCCACTGTTCTCGGATGCCATCCACAAACCCAGCAGGCAGCTGTGGCTCAGTCTGAATGTTGAGAGCCCCGAGGAGACGCTTCCTTATCGACTGCAGTGACTCCTCCGGGCACCTGAACATCCCATACAGATTCACAGCTCAACAAAATGGCTGCTTGTAAATTTAAATGTCTGAAAAAAGCATCTTGTTATATTATGAAAGATGAGTTAAAAGTATTTTGTGATTAACAGTTTTTTCCTCTTCTGTCTCTTCAACGGAATAGTGAAACACATTGCACCTTTGCATAGAAGTATTGAATTACCATAGATTTAGCACAAAATCCAATCGTCCCTTACCATACATCACAGACCTCTTCGTGTTAAAATGCTATAAACATCATTAAATGTGCATAATATTCTGCAAATTATTATGTTTCCTGTAAATATAACAATGCATGAATTGAGGCTCACTCTTACCTTTGATGAGAATCAGCAGAGATCGCAGTCTCTTCCTTGGATTGATGCAGGACATATGCAGTCACCACTGCAGAGCCAAGAAGCATCATCATGACAGCCAATGCAAAAGACATTGTTTTTGAGCAGTGTGGTCAATCTAAGGACCGAGTTTGATTCAGGCCGATGGCGGTTGGTCCTGTATGTCTGTTTGGAGGAGGAGACCGGAGACAAGGATGCTGCTCAATGTAATGTTAGTCTGGGCCTGGGAACCTGAGTTTTTATCTTCTTGTACCCCAAATGTGGCCTTGAGATACTTAGCATTGTTGTCCTGTCCCCTGCGCTGTGTGAAATAGTACAAGGAGGGTAATCCAACAGAGGAAGACAGATAGACAAAGACACAAGGCAAACATTCAGGAATGAGAGGTAGAGAGACTAAATTAGCACTAACACACATGTTGCAAAGTGTATGCATGAGAACAACATGAGCCAAGGACAAAGCTCCCACTGTTCTGATTTGGTGACAGGTGCGATAGATGTGTAAATCAGAATTCAGAGGTGATGCTCTAGAGTTTTCCCCAATAGTGTTATTTCTTTGGGGCATATGGCATTTCAGAAGACAAGTATACAATGTTACATTACACTGCAGAATGATTAGACCTCTTCCCTTGAGTTTGATGAAAGTACTGTACATGTATTTGACTTTTTTTAATCACACAAAAAGAGAGCAAAAGTAAACACACCAAAGAACAAACTCAATTCCAAGAACAGCATCACATTTAATTACACTGATCTTGGTTTTATGGGAAACTGTCTGTAAATTAAGCCTTTTTAAAATGCCCCATTCCTCTTATTGACCTGCTGCATATTATCTAATCTGTTGCAAAATGGTCCTCCAATTGTTTTTAAAACCATTTACTTTTACAGCCTATTATTTTAAGATGTGTTGCTTCCATAAAATTCAAAATGACCTTATATCTTTGTTTAAAATTTGTATACCTATGCCTAATTTATGACTGTCTATTGTTCCCTTATCAGTCATGTAACTCGGTGCAACATAAATGCTATGGGAATTGCGCCCCCGCACGATTACCTGAAGGAATACAATCACGCCTTTACGGCAGGGGCGTCAGCGTCACGCCAGAGACCCCGCCCTCTGGGTATTTAAGGCACTGACGCCCATCCATCGTTCTCTTATTGCCCTTCACCTCGCTTAAACCTGAACTTTCTCTTCGCGGGACTTCTCTGTTGCTTCATCGCTCGACCAGAGGTGAGCTTGCTCCCTACACAGGGTGTACAGAGAATTATTCCTGCGTACTGCTGGGCTAGCGAAAGCTAGTCCGACACATTTTTTCCTAACCCCAAAGTTTTTCTTCTCCTCTTTCCGCAGACTGCTTCGCTCAATGGCGCCAACTGCGTCACACCGCTACCTCTGCTAATTCGTAGCAGGCTAGCCAGCGAAAGCGACGCGACGGAGGAGACGTCTCAAATAAAAAGAAAAAGGATTTTGGAAGGACTCGCTCATCTTATCTCAGACATGCCTCTGGAGAAAGGAAAGCAAAAGACAAGACTTCCGAAAAAGACCAGCAGGACGGCGAGCCCAACCTCGCGCGCCTGCCCCAGCGGCTGCGGTTTTTCCCTCTCGGCGACGGACACCCATGAGGCCTGTCCTGTCTGCCTGGGAATGTTGCACGCGAATATGGCACTGGACGCGCCCGAGTCTTGCCCACACTGCAGCCAGATGCTGGAGGCGGTGAGGAGGCACCGGGCGGACATTGCCGCCAAGGCCATGGGCGCCGCTGCGGCGCCAGCAGACCCGGACACTACTGAGCCTCTCACTCCCACGCCGGAGCTCGAGAGCATGGCTCTGGACAGCACCCGAGTCGAATGGGGCGACAACCCAGATGTGCTGGCTCCCATGGTGGACTTGACAGTCGAATTCGACACTCGAGGTATGATGAATGAGGACGAGATCTTGATTTCAGCCTCAGGTGAATTTTCTGCAGATGACGCTGACGTTGAATATGAGGAACAGGGAGAATACCTCTCCCGTATCCCGGCGCCTGTGCTCCCGGAGACTGACTTTTCCATCCCTGCTCTGTTCGACTTGTGTCACAGAGCAACGGACGTGCTACAGATCCCATGGCCGGAGCCACTACCTCGTCAACAGGTCACGAGGTTGGCAGGAAATTATTTTTATTCGAAGCAGCAGGCCGCCACGAGGCAAAGGATGCCCATCTTTCCGGATTTCCTCACAGAGCTGACTCGCACCTGGTCTCAGCCCAGAGCTCCCATGTTGCTGCCGATCTCGCAGTTCCTCGATATGGATGGGATGGATGAAGCGGGTATAGCCAACGTGCCTCAAATGGAGGACACGCTGGCGTCTCACCTGGCTCCCAAGTCATCCGGGACAAAACCAACTCTCCCCAGCAAAGCCTGTCGAGCCTCGGCTTCTCTGCTCAAGAAATGCTACAGAGCTCAGGGCCTCGCAGCGCGCGCAATGAACGTGTCTGCCATGATGCAAGCGTACCTGGCTGAAAAACTGCAGGAGCTCCAGGTAACGACAGACAAGCAAGCTGCCGCCGACGTGCTGGATGAAGCCCGCAGGGCAACAGACTTTGTGCTTCACATGATGGGGTCAGCAGCTGTTGCACAAGGCAGAGGCATGGCCGAGGTGGTAATCGCACAACACCATCTGTGGATGACCCTAACTGACCTCCCGAAGAGACAAAGAATTCCCTTTCTCCACCATTCAATAGAACCGACGGGACTGTTTGGAAAAGCTCTGAATCGAATTCAAACCAGGCTGGACCAGAGGCGCAAACAGGCTGAGGCTCTCTGGGTAGGCATCCCCAGGAGAGCCTTCGTCCCCCCCAGGAAGTCAGCTGGGAGCAGATCCCCGTAGCCTCGACACCACTCAGCCACACGTGCCCCACCGCAAAAGCGGCCGGCATACGAGGCAGAGCATCAGCAGAGACCACCGCCGAGCCCACCTCGGACCGAACACGCCTGGAGTAAAAACAGATTTGTTCCCCGCCAGGTGGTCCGACACAGGGCCTCCTCGGCGAATTGGGACACCAGACAGAAGCGTGCTTGATAAACCAGGCCCGCTTCTTGACTTTACAGGATCACCCGCCTAAGTGGTACGGGAAATAACCTTTTCACGTCCAGACTTTGTTTGTAGCACGGTATAAAAAGCTGGTAACTTTGTTTCATGCACAAATCATGTCTTCTCTGCTGTAAGTGACATAAAGTCAAATATGTCGTTACACATAAGCACGAATAAAGTTAAAAAAACAGCCCCTCTCTGTTTCTTGACTCAAAAAAAAAAAACAGAAAAGACGGTCCCCTCTATTCTTCCAGCCGATATAAAGGGCGGGGGCCATCATTCCCCCCTCCCTCGCGGCTCATGGGGTGTTAGCCTAATCAATAAACCCCAGCAGGGTGCCTCGGGTCTGTCTGCAACAGACAGGCCCAGAGGCGCCTACAAGCAGGCCCGTCAGTCCTCACAGAGACAGGTGAGGCGGGTCACGTGTTCTAGTCCCTGCTCCGTTGTAAACCACGGGGCCGACAATACACAAATCAAACAAACCCGTAGCACATCCGCGCTCCAGGGGTACGTGCAGACAGAATCTGATAACCCACCTTCCTGGCCACCTATTCAACGGATGCCAGTAAGTGACGGGGGGTCACAGCAGAAGCTCGCAGGCCAACACCAGTATCACACGTTCACAAAGACAGTTGTGATGAAACTGCAGTGTGTGTAAACATAGCGCAGAACAGAAATGGCACCAGGGCTAAATCAGACTCCTCTTCCCTTTAATCGAAGAGGACTGAACTTTCTGTCACCAACCAATCTAAAGTCTGCTCAACACAAAGGACCATCTCAAACAGCTCCACATCCTCATGCTGAAGCTGTCCCCTTATCCTCAGTGGGCGACACACCATGCTCAAGCAGTGATCCTGCAGCGTGTGACCGCGCTCGCTGTACGGACTCAGCTCTGCTCTTAAACGACACCCCCCCCCACCCACCGGGTGAAACACAGCTCCCCGGAGGTTCGTCAGGCTCCAGGGCTCTGATGAGGCTGGAGACCAGTAAACCAGACCCAACCAGGAAATGGGCTGGAGTCAGGAGATCTGCTCGTATACAAAACTTGCAACCCCCTCGAACCATGACTCCCAACAAAAAGTGGAAAAACAGACATTCTGTTCCGCTTTTGTATAATAATGACAGCAGATTGCCTCTGCCTCCAAACACCCTCAATCAGAGTAGTATGGCGGTACATCTGCAGGAAGGCCCTCTCTCTAACGTGGTTGGCTTTCAAGGGACCACATAAATCAGGGCTTTTGAGGGAGAGCTAGTTTCACCACCTGCTCCTCTCCAGGGACCCTCCACGTCACCAGAAGTAACAGTCTCACCACTTAGGCTGAGAACTGTGGCTAATTTTAGCTTGGTGGCGGAGAGGAACAAACTGGTGGCCTTAGGCCTGCCCGAGAACGGGGTAAATACCATTCAAAATGCACAAGCTGTGTCAACACAGTCTCTCTACGTCTGAAAATTGCGTATTTTTGAAGCTTGGTGCATGGAAAGAAATATTATTTCTTATTCATGTGACTTGGCCCAACTCCTCACCTTTCTTCAGGACCTGCTGGAGAAAGGTTGTTCTTTCTCAACCATTAAGGTGTTTTTATCAGCTATTTCAGCTTGTCACGAGGGCTGGGGGAGCAGGACGCCTGGCGCATACCCATTCATAATAAGATTTATGAAGGGCGTGCTAAGGAAGAGACCCCCCAGCAGGATCTTGACCCCTGGATGGGATCTTAGTATGGTCTTAGGGTCTCTCTGTGATCCCCCATTCGAACCACTGAGCGACATTAAGATTGATTTATTATCTTAGTCATCCGGGAGGGACTCGGAGTAGAGCCGCTGCTTCTCCACATCGAGAGGAGCCAGTTGAGGTGGCTCGGGCATCTGGTTAGGATGCCTCCTGGACGCCTCCCTGGTGAGGTGTTCCGGGCATGTCCCACCGGGAGGAGACCCAGAGGAAGACCCAGGATACGCTGGAGGGACTATGTTTCTCGGCTGGCCTGGGAACGCCTTGGGATTCCCCCAGAGGAGCTGCTCCAAGTGGCTGGGGAGAGGGAAGTCTGGGCCTCCCTACTTAGGCTGCTACCCCCGCGACCCGACCCCGGATAAGCGGAAGAAAATGGATGAATGAAAATCTTATAAGACTGCTCTACTCCTGGCTCTTTGCTCGGCGAAACGTGTAGGTGACCTCCATGCTTTATCCGTACACCCAATGTGTACCAGGTTTGCCCCTGACGGGTCAAAGGTCACCCTAAGGCCTAATCCTGCGTATATCCCCAAGGTCTTGACTTTGAACCCCAGAAGTCTGGACTTTGATCTCTCTTCTTTTCCACCTGCTCCTGTCCTCACTCAGGAACAGAAAAGGCTGAAGGCTCTCTGCCCTGTGAGAGCTTTAAGCGCTTACATGCAGAGAACAGCTGAATGGAGAAAAACAAATCAACTGTTTGTGTGCTTTGCTGCACCAGCTACAGGAAAGGCCCTATCAAAGCAGCGCCTCTCACACTGGGTGACTGAGGCCATAAAAAGGGCGTACAGTAGCAAAGGTCAACAGGTGCCCTCTGGAGTGCGCGCTCACTCCACTCGGGGCTTGGCCACCTCGTGGTCACTGTTCAAGGGTGTACCAGTTTCAGACATCTGTGCTGTTGCGAACTGGAGCTCAACAAACACGTTTGCAAAGCATTACAGTTTGGATGTTACTGCGTGTGATGTCACTCAGGCTGTCCTTTCTAACGCACAGTAGAAAGCAGCCTTGGGATGCCTGCTGAATAAAGGCGGACGTTCACACTAGAATGCATTTTACTGAGCATCTCAAGGGCGTGATTGAATTACATTCCCATAGCATTTATGTTGCACCGAGTGACATGACTGATAAGGGAACTGAAAGTTATGCACCATAAGTCATGTTCCCTGAAGGAAGGGAACGAGGTGCAACATACCTGGCCCTTTCAATGCTGAAAGCTCGGTGAAGTGCATTTTGGAGAACGATGGATGGGCGTCAGTGCCTTAAATACCCAGAGGGTGGGGTCTCTGACGTGACGCTGACGCCCCTGCTGTAAAGGCGTGATTGTATTCCTTGAAGTAATCGCGCGGGGGTGCAATTCCCATAGCATTTATGTTGCACCTCGTTCTCTTCCTTCAGGGAACGTGAGTTATGGTGCATAACTTTCAGTTTCAGTTGTTATTCATTGTTATCAGTCTTTGTTAAGAAATCAGGTCTCTCTTGTTGGCAGAGCTTTACGATCTGCCAGTCAACACCTGCTGGAGGTGCCTCGCTCAAGGTACAAACAATGGGGAGACCGGTCCTTCTCTGTTGCCGGCCCAAAAGCCTGGAACAGCCTCCCCCTTGAGCTGCGTGCCACCTCTGATCTGACTCTGTTCAAAACCAGACTGAAGACCCACTTGTTCAAAAAAGCTTTCAGTGTGTAACTTTTATTACTTTTGGTATTTTAGTATGTAGCATTTTTTATTTCCATTGCCTTCTTTTATTACTGTTGTTTTTTATTCTATTTTCACTGATTTATTGTTCCAGTTTATTCATCTTTTTATCCTGTTAAGCACCTTGGTCAATGCAAGGCATTGTAGGAAGGTGCTATACAAATAAAGTTTATTATTATTATTATTATTATTATTATTATTATTATTATTATTGTAAATGAGTACCTAAGGCTCAATGGGATTAACCTGTCTAAATAAAGGTTGAATGAATTTTTTTAAAAGGTACAATTTCTTAGTTTAAACATTTGATATTTTAGTATGTTATACAGGTGATCCTCGACTTACGAACGAGTTCCATTCCTACGCCCGTTCGTAACACGAAAATTGCCGTAAGTTGGACAACACACACCAGCCACCACTTATACACGTACATGTACGGTACTGTAAGCACTTCGCCTATCCTAACACAGTACCCTACATAATTATCAAAAAACACATATAGTACACATTAATACCTTAAAAAAAATTCTTACTTTGAGCTGGTCAAGCCTGTTTCAGTCTTTTTGCATGTTAGCTCTTTGCTCGTCCGAGCTCTGCAGCTTCGTGCTGCTTCATGTGGTCCAAACTGTTTACAGGAAGGACTGTTAGCATGTTAACTCCATACATTTGGAGCCATCATGAAGGGAAAAAGAGTTAATAACTTACTGGGAGCCGTTTCTCCGCGGTGTCCGTCCAACAAGCTATGCCGCGTTAGCATTAACCCCTCCGCGTTAGCATGTTAGCCCCACCACATTAGCATGTTAGCCCCTCCAAAAGGCTGATGCAGCTGTTTCTCTGTGTTTTAGCATGTTAGCTCGGTGTCCATCCAACATCTTAGGCTGCCAGGTGGACATCGAGGCGAGCTCCCGACCGCACCTGGCCTCTCCGCCACCCGTTGGCTCTGTGTCCCCGGTGGGGCGTTAGCATCCACCCGTCCATCCTACAGCAAGGCTTGTTAGAATGTTAGCTCGTTGCTCCTCCAATCTGGCTTGCTGTCTGCTGCTTCACGTAGTCCACAGCATCGTTTTCCTTTGTCCATCCGTCCCTCCGCAAAACCACCGTTCAGCTCCCAGCTCATGTATCCAAGCACAGGAACATCTGATCGGACATGGTCTGTCAGAAGCCGGAGCTAACCGAAGCTAACCACAAAATGGCGGACACTGCTGAAAACATAGCTCGATGTCCAGGGTTAGCGATCAGCGGTTGCTGCTCCGGCGTCCACAGAGTTCACCAAGCGTTTCCAGCTCATTTATCCATATGAGGCAACCTCTGATCAGACACACGGTCCTCCAAAGTCGGCTCTCGAGGCCGGAGCTAACCGAAGCTAACCGCAAAATAGCGGCAGTGCCGAAAACTGCCAGAAACTGCCGGAAACTGCGTAAATCTGCTTAAAAATAATAAAAATAATAATAATACTAATAATACTTTATTTATAAAGCCATTTAAAACAACCACAGCTGCAACAAAGTGCTGTACACATGAAATCAAGAACATTTAAACCAAAAAAATAAATGTTATTTTATATTTTTATGAATAAGATGCGTTCGTAAAGTTGGATCGCCTTAAGTCGAGACCGCCGTAAGTCGAGGACCACCTGTATTGTGGATAAAATATGAGTTTGTGACATCTGAAAATATTTATATTGTGATTCAGAATAGCTAAGTAGAGGGATATAATAATAAATTAAAAAGCAACTAATTAGGATACAAGGATTTTTATTGTCATTAACATCACATGTGGTGCATGAGTTGGAATGAAACTATGTACACAGGGTCTCAGTTACCATCCATCCATCCATCCATCCATTTTCGTCCGCTTATCCGGGGTCGGGTCGCGGGGGTAGCAGCCTAAGTAGGGAGGCCCAGACTTCCCTCTCCCCAGCCACTTGAAGCAGCTCCTCTGGGGGAATCCCAAGGCGTTCCCAGGCCAGCCGAGAAACATAGTCCCTCCAGCGTGTCCTGGGTCTTCCTCTGGGTCTCCTCCCGGTGGGACATGCCCGGAACACCTCACCAGGGAGGCGTCCAGGAGGCATCCTAACCAGATGCCCGAGCCACCTCAACTGGCTCCTCTCGATGTGGAGAAGCAGCAGCTCTACTCCGAGTCCCTCCCGGATGATGGGTCCCAGTTACATCCAACAAAAATACAAACTGTAAAGAAAAACATTAGTAATATCCAAGTCATGAGCTAAGAATATACTTCATTCACTAAACCAAGAATACACTAAGCACCAATGGTACAAAAACAATGTGCCAAAACGACAGGAGCACGAACATGAGTCTGTATGAACAGATGAGGATTATTGCAGCAGCATGAGATCAGCATTTTGATAGTCAGCAGCCCATTTATTTAATTAATTCAACCCTTATTTATACAGGCTAGCCTCGTTGAGCCACGGGGACTCATTTACAAGAGGGACCTGTCTCACTCACACCCAAGGTCAATTTAGAGTTACCAATCAGCCTAGCATGCATGTTTTTGGACTGTGGGAGGAAACCGGAGCACCCAGAGAAAACCCACGCATGCACGGAGAGAACATGCAAACTCCACCCAGAAAGGTCCCCGGACCGGGATTTGAACCGGGGACCTGCTCGCTGAGAGGCAGCCGCTCTACCAGTTGTGCCACCGTGCTGCCAAACATTTAGCCATCATTTTGTGTAAATAATATTAAAAATTGTATTTTTAGCAGATATAAATTGATAATAGTAAATACTGTACTAGACAAAAAAATAAATATAAATGAGTCCCCAAGGCTCAATGTAAACAATCTGTCTAAATAAAGGTTGAATGAATTGATTGAAGAAGAAAATCTATTTGAACTGTCAGATAATGTATTTGGTGATGTTTGATCAATACTTTAACTAAAACTCTGAAAATAATTTAAAAAATGTGATTTTACTCCAGCCTAAAGAACCTCTGTATTGCTTTAACATTTCAGATGTGTGAATATGCAGATACACAATATTGAGCAGTTTTAAAAACATACATAGAGACCCTGATGCATGCTCAATAATCCAGGTAGAAAAATCTAAAAAAGCTAAGCCTGGTCCTCTGGACAGAAGATCAACAATCATCAGGTCAGGACTCTGCAGTCTACACTCATCTCCAGGCCAGTGGTCACTCTTTCAGGGATGAAGATGTTCACATCCTTGATAGAGAGGAACGATGGTTTGAGAGAGGAGTAAAGGAGGCCATCTTTGTGAAAAGAAACCGTCCATCATTAAACAGGGGTGGAGGCCTCCGGGTTCAACTGTCCCCCTCTTACAATGCTGTTATTGCTAGTATCACTCAGCCCTCTGTGAATAGCAAACAACCATCAGGGTGCTAACGATCCATCGTTAGGCTGATGGTCCTCCTTGATCATGTGAGCAGCTGGTTTCGACTGTCATCAGCCAACTGGTTGTGTAACTCTGTGAGAGGGTGCTATTTATAAGACTGAGCTGAACACAGTACCTCATACTGAGGAAGTCTTTCGGACGAAAGACGAAACGTATCTACAATTTTTTTGCTTTGTTTTGTTTTGTTTTTTGAATGTCCAGAGGACCAGACTTAGCTTTTTTAGATACATAGAGACAGACTGTCTAACGGATTCACTGAAGTCTATCACTGTCACAGCCAGTGGACTTCAGAAATTAGAACTGGTGAGATTTCTAGATGTGCCAGTATCTGAATTGGATCTGATTGCACATTGTGAGCAAGAAAGTCTACTGATATATTTTGATTAACTGTGCATTTTTTGTGAGCCAAATGTAATAAGCATGGTTTCCAGTTCTTGCCCACAGGCCTGCAGATTATGATCACTGATATATTGAATAATGTTACAAACTTCTGGTATCAAAGTTTCTTAAGATCTATTTTAAAATAGTCTAAAAAAAGCTAAGTCTGGTCCTCTGTCCCCCTATTGCAATGCTGTTATTGCTAGTATCACTCAGCCTTCTGTGAATAGCAAACAACCATCAGGGTGCTAACGATCATTGTTAGGCTGATGATCCTCCTTGATCATGTGAGCAGCTGGTTTCGGCTGTCATCAGCCAACTGGTATCTGATCCACTGTGAGAGGGTGCTATTTATAAGACTGAGCTGAATACAGCAGCTCAGACTGAGGAAGTCTTTCGGACGAAAGACGAAATGTTTCTACTTTTTTTTTGTG
>JBBPBX010010169.1:33692-45603 GCA_038048925.1 Garcialebias charrua | reverse complement strand
CCGACCACCTTCAAATCCAATTTATCAGGTCAAATGTTGGGACTTTTGTGTCCAAGTTGCAATTGATATAGGATCGTTACCTGCGTTTGCATCGTCAGTATGTTGTTTTAACTGTTTGATGATTTAAGGCAAATCATCCTGGTTTCATGTTATTGGGATTGCTGCTCAAAAATGGGTTGGTTTGATCCCTCTGTTGGCCAATTCACTCACTCTGATGTAACTTTTGCACCATCTGTAAGTAGTGATGAGATGTTGAAGCTGCTGAGCTGACAGATTCTTAAACTACCATCAATCCATCCATTATCTTCTTCTTCTTCTTCCTTTTTGGGTCACGGGGGTTGCTGGTGCCCATATCCAGCAGTCGCTGTGCGAGAGGTGGGGGACACCCTGGACAGGTCTCCAGTCCATCACAGGGACACATAGACAAACGAGACAACCGTTCTCTCTCTCTCACTCACACCTAGGGACAATTTGGAGTTACCAATCAGCCTAACGTGCATGATTTTGTCGGGAGGAGACTGGAGTACCCGAAGAAAAGAAAACCCACACATGCACAGAGAGAACAGGCAACTCCACCCAGAAAGGCCACCAGCGGAGATTTGTTCTGGTGGCCTTATTGCTGAGAGGCAACAGCTCTACCAACTTATCCACCGTGCTGCACGCCCCTTTAACTAGCAATGTTACCAATTTTTTTTTTCTAATTTCTCAAATAACTAATTTTAGTTTAGTTTTAGTTTAGTTTATTCGTTCATTTTATAATAAAATACAAAAAATTTACATATATACAATAAGAAAAAAACAAAATATAAAACGAAAGGCAGCAGATGAAGAAAAAATACAATACCTGCCTCTTATTCTCTAATAAACAATTCAAGCAACCAATTTAAATGAACAACTTATTTAACTTCCTTTATCTCATACAATTACTCATTAAATTCCATTTATATATACTGTATGTTTTTTACTATTTAACCTTAACCATTTTTTTTTTTAAATACAACCATTGATTTAGCTTCTTTAACTTCTGTTTCCAAGTCATTCCATAACCCAACTCCCCGAATTATGGTAGACCTTCCCTTTAAACTACCGGTAGTTCAAAACTGAGGTTTCACAAACATATCTGTCCCCTTAAGATTATAACAACTTAATATTTTTACAAAATGCATTTGAATATTTGAAGGTACAGTAGTGTATTATTCTGAGCTCTGTACTGTACATAACTAACAAAATATTATAATCCACCAAATCATAGAACTTCAGCAATTTCATTTGATAAAATCATATACTTGATGGATGATAGTAATGCTTTCTAGTGATATAGAGCATTGAGGATTATTGAGCATGAACTTTCTTGTCTTGAACCACTTTGGCTGTGCCTGCCTGCCTGGGAGGAGTCGACAAGAGACAGGACGGCCTCCAGAAATGATCCTGGCTCCAGCAAACTGGTTGATCTACTTAAGGTGTTTACTTCTTGGTGGGGGAAACAGTTTGCTGGAAGTCCTATGACTGATGAAGCCCTCCAGATAGAGGGTGAAACGTTTCTATAAAAAAGAAACTGTCCAGACGACCCAACTGAGAATTACTGGATTTGGTACCTGGATTATTGAGCATGAACTTTCTTGCCTTTCTAGTGATAATTCTAACAACTCTTTTCTGCAAATTAAAAATAGGCTTTGTAATTGATTTACATGCCTTCCCCAAATGCTAACACAATAAATTAAATGTGGAACAATAATTGTATTATACAACAAATACAGTGCCTTGTCATTCAATAAATCTCTGACTCTGTAAAATATCGCAATAGATTTAGATATTTTTGTTTTAACAGAACAACGTATATGTTGTTTCCATGACAATTTGGAAAATGGGTTTATTTATTGGCTGCAGCTTCAAATGACAGAAAATGATGCCAATGTTGTTAAAGAGCAGATGAGACATATGAAGTTATGGCAGTTTTAGAGAAATAAGAAAACTCAAATTTCTCCAGAATCATCCTGATTCCGGGGCTTTCAAAGCAACTCTCGCATCAACAGATTGTCGTGAAAGTTGCTCTGAATGGAGAGAAGAGTTTACAATAAATTTCTACTTTAATTTTAAAGAGTCCTAGATATCAGATTTTAATTAGCGAATTATTTTTAATTTCTAGAATATGAGCCAAATGTGTGAACTCAACTGTCTCAGTGATCAGGGATTGTAACACACCTGCTTACACTTAGGAAAATGTTTGTTGGTTTAAAACTCATATTTTCAAATAGTAGACCTCCTGAAGTTCCATAAAACCTGTAATCGATATTTGAAACCTGGAGCTTCTGTTCTAATGAACCCAGCAGGATTTTTTTTAGTAAAACTAAACCTGCTGTGCGTTGCGTGTCCAGGAGTACACGGTGTCGGAGTACCTGAGGATGAGCGGGATCTACTGGGGTTTGACGGTGATGGATCTGATGAGCCAGCTGCACCGAATGAGCCGACACGAGATCATAGATTTCATCAAAGCTTGTCAGCACGACTGTGGAGGCGTCGGCGCCAGCATCGGACATGACCCACACCTGCTCTACACCCTCAGTGCTGTCCAGGTGACCGCTAACGCCGCTCTTCTGTCATTTAAATCTGATTAAGCTTCATATTTTTAACGCAGTAAACCGGAATTATAGATGCACTTCTAATTCTGAAACACGGTACAGTAAAATTATGATTCGTGGGGATATTTTTTCACTCTGGTTAGAAAACGAACATTAGGTTTCAGATATAAATCTGAGCTGGAGTTTGTTTTTCTTCAGGTTTGAGCTCACAGCCGTTTGTTTTTGTGTCTCCTCAGATCTTGTGCTTGTATGACAGCGTGGACACGATTGACGTGGACAAGGTGGTTAAATACGTCAAAGGACTTCAGCAGGAGGACGGCTCTTTTGCAGGAGACAAATGGGGTGAGCAAACTTTATCCTTATTCTTTTAAAGAAAACCAAAAACATGAATTCCTGTCAGTTTTTTAACCAAACTGTAGATTAAAAATAAATAAATGTTAGCACACTGGGGGCTACAGTAGCTCGGTGGTCAGTACAGCGGTCTTGTAATCCTGAGGTTGTAGGTTCGAGCCCTTGTTGTGTCAGAAAGGGCATTCGGTGTAAAACAAATAGCCAAATTTGTCATTGTTCGCTCGCTGTGGTGACCGCTGAAGAAGGGAGCAGCCAAAAGAAACTTATCTATAAATACCCTGATGCATGCTCAATAATCCAGGTAACCACTTCCTGGATCTCTTTTCAGCGGTTCATAAGTGGTTAAGTCACTAAGGAGTGACATAACTTTCTCATGATAGTCTTTCTGGTTCAAAATCACTGTGCACCTTCCTTTGTCTGCTGGGAGAATTATGATGTTTTTGTCTTTGCTAAGAGTGGTGAGTGCATCCCTCTCTTCTCTACTGATGTTGGAAGGTGGTGGTTTGGCATTACTGAGACAGGCTGAAACTTTGACTCTGAGTTGTTCGGCTTCAAAATCTTTAATTTTGTTGTTACGGATGGCTGACTCAGTGGCTGTGATCATCTCTACCAACGGAACTCTACTTGGTGCCACTGCAAAGTTTAGTCCCCTGGCAAGAATCTCTGTCTCCGGCTGGGTGAGCTGTCTGTCAGATAAATTCTTCACCCAATTTTCTGTCTCCCTGGCATGTAGCTGTGTAATGTGTTGTCCTACACTGAATGTGTTGTTATTAGAATTGTGATGGTGTTGACGAGTTATCAGTAAGTTAAATTTGTTTTGTTGTCGAGTCTTGGACTTGACATGCTGTGCTAAGAGATCCAGGAAGTGGTTACAAGAAGAAGTTGATAGATTGCCTGAAAATTTTGAAGCAGGACAAGGCTATTGACAATATTCTGTACCACAGACTGTACCCAGGGGAGGCCACGCCAAGTCTTTATGGTTTACCCAAAATCCACAAACAGGGTGTACCTTTAAGACCAATTGTTAGCATGATTAACTCGGTCACTTACAATGTTTCCAAATATCTGGCGTCTGTACTCATCCCTTTAGTTGGCAGCTCAGAACACCACATACAGAACACCATGGACTTTGTGGATAAGGTGAGGGATGTCATCATGGAGACTGATGAAACAATGGTCTCTTTTGATGTCACATCACTCTTTACGTGCATTCCTGTTGATGAAGCAGTAGAGGTGGTCTGTTTAAGGTTAAAATCAGACACCACTCTGAGCAACAGGACCACACTTTCCACAGAACAACTGTGTCAACTCTTGAAACTGTGCCTGCAGTCAACCTACTTCACATATGGGGAGCAATATTATAGGCAGAAACATGGGTGTGCTATGGGGTCTCCAGTTTCTCCTATTGTTGCCAACCTGTACATGGAGGAGGTAGAAAAGAGAGCTTTGACATCCTTTTCAGGGAGACCACCAAGTCATTGGTTCAGGTATGTTGACGACACCTGGGTTAAAATTAAATCTCAGGAAGTCCAACATTTCACTGATCACATCAACTCTGTGGATAAATATATCAAGTTCACACGAGAAGATGTAAAAAATGGCAGGTTGGCTTTCTTGGACTGTGAGGTCTCAGTTTCTGATAGAGGAAATTTGCAAACTGAGGTGTACCGCAAACCCACACACACAGACCAGTATTTACAGTTTGACTCCCATCACCCTCTGGAGCACAAGTTAGGAGTCATCAGGACTCTGTACCACAGAGCAGACAGCGTCCCCACTAACTCAGGAGCCAGACAGAAGGAGAAATCACACACAAAACAGGCTCTAGAGAAATGTGGATATCCTAACTGGGCCTTCCTGAAAGCAGAGAAGAAACCCAAACAGGACTCCAGCCAGCCATCAGGTGAAAAGAAGGAACCCAGACCCAGACCAGTGGTCATTCCGTATGTTGCGGGAGTTTCAGAGACATTGAGACGTTTATTTTCTAAACACAACGTCCCAGTGGCTTTTAAACCCCAAAATACATTACGACAAAGACTGGTTCATCCCAAAGATCCAGTCCCCCGGCACAAACAGAGTAATATTGTGTATGCTGTTCAGTGTCAGGAGGGCTGTGATCAGTCTTACATCGGGGAAACTAAACAGCCACTGGCCAAAAGGATGGCCCAGCACAGAAGATCAACATCATCAGGTCAGGACTCTGCGGTCTACACTCATCTCCAGGCCAGCGGTCACTCTTTCAGGGATGAAGATGTTCACATCCTTGATAGAGAGGAACAATGGTTTGAGAGAGGAGTAAAGGAGGCCATCTTTGTGAAAAGAAACCGTCCATCATTAAACAGAGGTGGAGGCCTCCGGGTTCAACTGTCCCCCACTTACAATGCTGTTATTGCTAGTATCACTCAGCCCTCTGTGAATAGCAAACAACCATCAGGGTGTTAACGATCCATCGTCAGGCTGATGGTCCTCCTTGATCATGTGAGCAGCTGGTTTCGGCTGTCATCAGCCAACTGGTTGATCCACTGTGGGAGGGTGCTATTTATAAGACTGAGCTGAACTCAGCTTCTCAGACTGAGGAAGTCTTTCGGACGAAAGACGAAACGTTTCTACAGTTTTTTTTTTGCTTTGTTTTGTTTTGTTTTTTGAATGTCCAGAGGACCAGACTTAGCTTTTTTGGATTATCTATAAATGTTAGCACATTAACGTTATGGTGGTATTTTTTCCTCTGACAGTTCTAAGTAGAGCCCGACCGATATATCGGCAGTGCCGATAATTTAGGCTGATCAAGGTGTTTGGGGACCTATCAGTATCTGCGATAACGGTCCCATTATCAGCCAAAATAAGCACTTCTATTTTTCACCCCTGAAGTGCTGGAACCAGCCTGGATACAATGTATCCAGCAGAGAGCACATGAACACTACAAACCAGACTCCAAAAAAGTTGGGACACTAAACAAATTGTGAATAAAAACTGAATGCAATGATGTGGAGGTGCCAACATCTAATATTTTATTCAGAATAGAACACAAATCACAGATCAAAAGTTTAAACTGAGAGAATGTATCATTTTAAGGGAAAAATATGTTGTTTCAAAATTTCATGGCGTCAACAAATCCCAAAAAAGTTGGGACAAGTCCATTTTTACCACTGTGTGGCATCCCCCCTTCTTCTTACAACACTCAACAGACGTCTGGGGACAGAGGAGACCAGTTTCTCAAGTTTAGAAATAGGAATGCTCTCCCATTCATGTCTAATACAGGCCTCTAACTGTTCAATCGTCTTGGGCCTTCTTTGTCGCACCTTCCTCTTTATGATGCACCAAATGTTCTCTATAGGTGAAAGATCTGGACTGCAGGCTGGACATTTCAGTACCGGATCCTTCTCCTACGTAGCCATGATGTTGTGATTGCTGCAGAATGTGGTCTGGCATTATCTTGTTGAAAAATGCAGGGTCTTCCCTGAAAGAGATGACGTCTAGATGGGAGCATATGTTGTTCTAGAACCTGAACATAGTTCTCTGCATTAATGGTGCCTTTCCAGACATGCAAGCTGCCCATGCCACAAGCGCTCATGCAACCCCATACCATCAGTGATGCAGGCTTCTGAACGGAGCGTTGATAACAACTTGGGCTATCCTTGTCCTCTCTGGTCCGGATGACATGGCGTCCCAGTGTTCCATAAAGAACTTCAAATCGTGACTCATCTGACCACAGAACAGTCTTCCATTTTGCCACACTCCATTTTAAATGACCCCTGGCCCAGTGCAAACGTCTGAGCTTGTGGAGCTTGCTTAGAAATGGCTTCCTCTTTGCACTGTAGAGTTTCAGCTGGCAACGGCGGATGGCACGGTGGATTGTGTTCACTGACAATGCTTTCTGGAAGTATTCCTGAGCCCATTCTGTTATTTCCTTGACAGTGGCATTCCTGTTTGAGGTGCAGTGACGTTTAAGGGCCCGGAGATCACGAGCATCCAGTAGAGTTTTACGGCCTTGACCCTTACGCACAGCGATTGTTCCAGATTCTCTGAATCTTTTGATGGTCAACAAATAAAAAAAATAAAATAAAAAAATTAATAATGGTGTGAAGAGGATGGCTGTAAGGTGAGAAGGGAGGCCATCTATAAAAGGAAAAAAAAATTTTTTAAGTTACCTCCAGGTGCCTGAACTCTTTCTGTGTGTTTCTCTATAACTGTCTGAACTGAACTTCTTGTGGAAATCCTTGTTAATTAATTTTTTTATTTAGAAAAAACTACTAATCTACCCAAAAATAAAGAAAACTTTTGCATCCCGTATGTCTTGCAGTAAAAGCGAGGTGGATAACGTCTAAAAGTTGTAATTATTGTCACGCAGAAGTTTTAAACATAATACTGAAATAATAAAGTGTATGTAATGTACTTTTAATTGTCTTTTTATTTTTTTTCCAGGGGAAATTGATACACGGTTTTCTTTCTGTGCTGTTGCTACCTTGGCTTTACTGGTACGTTTGAGTTTCTATCACTTTTTAATCAGAAACGGAATAAAGTTCACGTTTAGAACTACATGACTCAGTTTTCTACACATTCATGGTTGTTTTTTATTTAACAAAATAAAAACCCAACTGTAAAACAGCAGCTTTAACAACCAGCAACGTTAATGTTAGAGTGTTAGTTTTAGCTCGTCGTGATTTCGTGACTCTTCATCTTTCAGGGGAAGATGGACTCGATAAATGTGGACAAAGCTGTGGAGTTCGTCGTGTCCTGCATGAACTTTGACGGAGGTTTTGGCTGCAGACCTGGTTCAGAGTCTCACGCTGGTCAGGTGACTGTTTTCAATTAAATGCAGCTTTTTAAAAATTGTTTCTAAACAAGAAAGTTCTGTCCTTTAATTGAAACTAGAGACTTTGGGTGTGACGTTGACAGTCTGTCAACAGTAACCGGATGAAATGTTTTTGTCTTCACATCCATCAGATTTACTGCTGCGCCGGCTTCCTGTCGCTCACCGGCCAGCTGCAGCAGCTGAACGCCGACCTGCTGGGCTGGTGGCTGTGTGAGAGGCAGCTGCCCTCCGGAGGCCTCAACGGACGACCAGAAAAGGTTTGTGACCCCCACTAGAGTTGCATTTGTGTCCACAAAAATCCAACCCGGTCCCAGCCTGTAGCCATAATTTCTGAACCCAACCCGACGAATTAACAGTAATTACAGGTCTGGACCCCCCCGGCATTTTTAATTAAGCTTTGATTGCTTATAGTTATTAACGGTCGGCGGACGCGCACGTCTGAATAAAGGGCAGAAGATCGGAGCGCAGGGTGGTTTGTCCTTTCATGGCCATCAAACGCATTCAATCTCTTGTTTCTGCTTGCATTCTGCATTATTCAGACACGGACCCCGCTCTGACATGTCTGCTTTGGGATCTCACCTGTTTGGGTTGTCGGCTGCGCACGTCCTCTTAGTGCAGTGGCTGAATGTCCATTTGGGCGCTGGATCGCTGCCTGGCAGTACCGTAGTCCCATCTGGAGCTTAACTGAACTTTTTTTTTTACCTTGTTTAAGGCTGATCGCGGTCAAATGGCCGAGTGCGGCTGGTGATGTTATGGAAAGCCACGTTGCCATGTAATTGGACAATCTGGCAAGCCATGTTGCCATGTAATTGGAAAATATGGCAAGCCATGTTGCCATGTAATTGGAAAATATGGCAAGCCATGTTGTCATGTAATTGGAAGTATGGCAAGCCATGTTCCCATGTAATTGGAAATAATGGCAAGCCATGTTGCCATGTAATTGAAATGTATGGCAAGCCATGTTGCCGTTATTGAGATGTATGGCAAGCCATGTTGCCATGTTATTGAAATGTATGGCAAGCCGTGTTGCCATGTAATTGGAAAATATGGCAAGCCATGTTGCCATGTAATTGGAAAATATGGCAAGCCACGTTGCCATGTAATTGGAAGTATGGCAAGCCACTTTGCCATGTAATTGGAAGTATGGCAAGCCACGTTGCCATGTAATTGGAAAATATGGCAAGCCACATTGCCATGTAATTGGAAAATATGGCAAGCCATGTTGCTATGTAATTGGAATGTATGGCAAGCCATGTTGCCATGTAATAGGAAAATATGGCAATCCATGTTGCCATGTTATTGGATCGTCAGCCACGCACTTCAAAAGCCCCATCCGGTCTGCCCATCCAGCACATTATAATGGCCCGGCCCAAAGTCGGCCCGGGTTAGAAATGACAGCTCTTCCCTTTACTCATAACCAGGTCATTATCTGGTTAGTTTACATGAACTTGAGCATTTTATGGTTGTGGTTAAATGTTTTGTCAAGGTGTAAACATCAGCTGAAACATATTTCCTCATGGGTCTATAATTTAGTTTAACAGCAGTCATTATTGTTTTAATTTTCTTGAAGTTAAATTTTTTCCCCCATCATTTTCAAACCCACAACCCTGACATTTTCCTTTGGCTCCTCGAGTTAAGAAACGAGTCACATTGAAGCCCGCTTTTTGTCTCCAAACTTCAACAAAACGCAGATAAATACACAGCAGAACCTGTTCTAATCAAGAGCGTCTCCCTCCGTGCACCATTCGTGTTGTAAGGAACGTTAAAGGTTCTTTGATTTCCCAAACCTGAAGTGGCTTCAGGACGCGGGTCCGTTCTCACTAAACTCCCGTCTGACTCAGCTTCCAGATGTGTGCTACTCGTGGTGGGTCCTGGCGTCGCTGAAGATCATCGGCAGGATCCACTGGATTGACAAAGCCAAGCTGCGGAGGTTCATTCTGGCCTGTCAGGACGAGGAGACGGGAGGCTTCGCCGATAGACCAGGAGACATGGTGAGACACGTTCTCCTCTAAAAACCTGCAGTGACCTCTACAGGCGCAGATCTCTACTCGTAAATGTATCGTCTTGTTTCTTGCTTCACGCTGTTAAGACATGAAGATCACAGAGTCGCTCTGACCTTGGTTCCGCAGGTGGATCCTTTCCACACCCTGTTTGGAATCGCAGGTTTGTCTCTCCTCGGGGACGAGCAGATCAAACCGGTGAATCCGGTTCTGTGCATGCCAGAGGATGTCCTGCAGAGGATCGGCCTGCAGCCCGACCTCCTAAGTTAGTCTGACGATGCTCATCACAAACTCAAACCCTGCCGCCCCGCCACCGCGCCGCAGACGCCTCTCAGCCTGGAACATGGAAGCGGAAAGAGGACCACATCACACCTCTGAGAGGATGAATGGAGCCTCAGATTTTCTGTCTTAATCCGGTGAATCGTGTGTTTGGAAGAGTTTTCACCACAGCTGAGTCATGAACTAACATTCCTTAGTTTAGGGAAATCTAGGCTCATGGAGGCCTCCGGGTCATCATTTGTTTGTGATCGTGTGTTTGTCGTCAGACTTAGCCTTTCGATCGCAGGCGATTAAACTCCATTTTATGTTTCGGCTTCGTTCGCGCAGCTGCCGCTTCCCGTAACACAGCCCTTGTTTATGAAATGTAAAAGGGCGTGAAGGGTGCCGGCGTCATCGCGCCACGCTGTGATGAAGAGCCTCCCAGAAGGTGAGACGGCCACAAAGACGGGGTTGAAGCAGCTTCACTATTTATTACAGTCCGAGTTCAATCTGCTGCCACTGAGGCACAGAGAAATGTTTCCATTTGTTTTCTTCACCTGCTTCTGAACACGTTGTGGTAAACAATGGCGTAGGCAAGGGGGGTTGGGGGGGGTTCGAACGAACCGCCCACTTTTAAATGAGAAGTTGACCAAGCTAGACTAACATGCCTGAATAGGTCAATGGAAACAGCGTTCGCCTTCCGTCCCAAACCTTATGGGTTCAATTCCCGCATGATACAACATTTAAAAAAAAAAATTCATTCCAGATTAAAAAAACACAAGAAAACTATTTACAAAACAACAAGAAATAAAACAATACACATGAAATTAAAGGAAGCAGAAGAAGAAAATAATCTTATCTGCACCTTCTCAAACAATTTTTTTTTTTCAAACACTAGATTCAAACAACTAATTTTACGTTTGTCTTTTATTGGATAAAAAAAAAAAATGTTAATATGCCTGTGGTTAACACATTCTTCTTTTTTTTATCCAATAAAAGAGTGTTTGGGAAAAAAAAATAGTTTGAGAAGGGGCAGATAAGATTACTGTATTTTCTTCTTCTGCTTCCTTTCATTTCATGTACTGTTTTATTTCTTGTTGTTTTGTAAATAGTTTTCTTGTGTTTTTTTAATCTGGAATGAAAAAAAAACAAAAAACGTACCATGCGGGAATTGAACCCATAAGGTTTGGGACGGAAGGCGAACGCTGTTTCCATTGACCTATTCAGGCATGTCAGTTTGGCTTGGTCAACTTCTCATTTAAACGAACCGCGCCCCTCGTAAAATTCTGGCTACGCCCGTGGTAAAGAACTATTAATGTCACATTCTGTTTATAAAACTTCAACGCTTTCTGTCAAATGTTTATTTGTTACATAAACTGTCTGTTGTTACACGGAGTAAAGGAATAACACAGCTCAAGTTTATGATCTTCAATTTCAAAGACAATAAAATGACATCATAGTTGGTGTAAGAAAGCTTATATTAAATTATATTTAAAACAACCGTTCTAAATGTTCTTAGAGCAGCAGAAAACTGTTTTTTTTAATTAAAGATAAAATAGATAAATGTTTTATTCTGTAGTTTTCTTCAAATACCACATTTTATGTTTGAATTCAAAAAGATTCTGCGAGAAGTTCATTATAGTAAAGCTCTAAAGATTTTTTTTCACTCTTCTCTGTTTCATAGATTTAAATATCTAAACTTTTAGATTTTATAGAATCAAAACATGTTACCTGCAGCAAAATTCACCTTTTAAGTTAGTCACAACTTTATTAACTAAATTAAGAAGGATTTTGGTGAAAAGTTTAATTTTTTGAAGCTGTTTCTTGTTTGTAGTTTGTTAAAATAAAATCCTTAACGTTACACATGTAGAACAAACTCTAATCAGCTCATCTGGTCCGTTTTATTTTCT
>JBBPBX010010169.1:13395-27042 GCA_038048925.1 Garcialebias charrua | reverse complement strand
TTAGATCAGGGGTGTCAAAGTCAAATACACCGAGGGCCAAAAAAACAAATTTGCTACAAGCCAAGGGCCGGACTGGTTCAATGTTTATTATAAGGGGGTGATATAATATTTTTTTTTCTTCTTTCTGCACTCTTTTCATTCAATGTTTTCTTTTTGATTAATTTGTTTTATTTCGTCTCTTTTAAATGAATGAATAAATGAATTAAATAAAATATTAAATAGCTTTACATCTGCTAAGTTCTTGGCATAAATCAACACAGACATGTTCCTGCTTTTAGTATTTTACATTGTTTTATAATGTAGCTGTTTATAACAAATATGTTATAAATAAATAATAATAAAAAAACTCCACTAGATAATTAATAGAATAAATATTTCATAATAATGGTGTGGAGAGGATGGTGGTAAGGGGAGAAGGGAGGCCATCACACAAAAAAAATCATCCAGGGGGCCATCAATTATGAATTTGCGGGCCGGATGTGGCCCGCGGGCCGGCACATTGACATATGTGGCTTAGACAATCGCCTCAGCTGGAAAAAACAGGATTTAACAATCATATTTACATGATTGTTGAGTTTCAAAGAAGGGTCAAGTATCGCTCCCAGATTAGTGACTCAGACTCTTTGTTTCACTAATGGTGCCAGAACGGACAAGTCGATGCAGTGGTTGGTGATTGTGTCATTGGGAGGAAACAACATAACTTCAGACTTCTTCTCGTTGAAACTCAAGAAATTTAAAGCCATCCAGTCTCTGATGTCAGCCAGGCAATCCAGTATCAGTTGAATAGAGCGAGTACCATTAAGTCTGAGGGGGATGTAAATTTGGAAGTCGTCGGCATAGAAATGGAAAGGTATGTTGTGTGTTTAGCACCTAGTGGCAGCAGGCATAAAGAAAATAAAATAGGACCGAGGATGGACACCTGCGGACCCCACCCCATCAGACCAGGACTCTGCAGTCTACATCCAGGCCAGTGGTCACTCACAGTGTCAGGTCCTAGATTTGGTTGTCAACGACAAACTGGTTGATCCACTAGGCTATTTATAAGACTGAGCTTATTGCAGCTCCTCAGACTGACAAAGTCTTTAGGTTAAAAGAAACGTTTCAACAAGTTTTTTTTAATTTATCTTTATTTAAAAAAATTTAATCTGTCCAGAGGACTTGACTTAACTTTGTTTAATTCCTTGACAAGGATCATTCATAACTCGTAACACTTTTCAGCGTCAAGGGATGTTAGGCCTTTACTTATATCTGTATACAAGAAAATAAAGGATCAGAAGTTAAACACTTGTTTTTATATTACATATACAGTAGAGGAGAAAACCTTTGTAACACGTTGGCTTAAATACATAATATTCAGTTTACTGCCCACAGAGCTGGTTGTGTATACAGTACAGTATTTGGAGCTAAACTACAGGTTCATGTGATTTTGAAGATATTTGCTGTCATTTGTTCTCCTGAGGCAGCTGTTTGAGACTCATTTAAACCCGGTGTGAGTCTGATAAACTCTTATCACACCCACAGACGTGTATCATCAACTCTCATAATCCTTCAGAGGTAAATTTCAAATGAACACGACCGTGAGTCTGATAAACTCTTATCACACCCACAGACGTGTATCATCAACTCTCATAATCCTTCAGAGGTAAATTTCAAATGAACACGACCTCGACTTTCTCTTTTGTGACTAAATGTCACACAGAAATTCTAATCTGCAATGTGGCTCCAAGATTGAGGATGACTATTTTTCATGCTTTGGGTGAAAAACTTTACCACATTAGAGGATTTACTCTGAGAGGACATGCTTCACATAAACAGAAGTAATAGAGCGGTCTAATTAAAGCAGCAACGACGAGCCAAAGGAGGTCAATTGTTTCGGCAGCCCTTTGTGTGTGTGTGTGTGTGTGTGTGTGTGTGTATGTGTGTGGCTTTTTTGTCTCAATAATTGCAGCCAGTGCACAAAATAACTGGAGTTCAAAAATAAAAATATTACTTTCAATTTCATGTGCAGACAAAAGTGACAATGTGGAAAATTTCTATTTACTCAAGGTGTCAGGCAGCGACCAAACTCAATTACTGGCTCTTTGTGCCGGCAGAAAAAAAAAAGAAAAAAGCTTTTGAATAACATGATGGAAAAGAAACTGTGACATTTTGAAGGAATGTTGTGCAGCAACTTTTACTTGTCCTCTTTTGAAGTAATAATTATTTGACTGAAAAGACCATTATCAGACAGGTGGTACAAAAACATCTGTTTAAATAAATGCATGCCAGTTCTAAAGGGTTAAACGGAAACATTTCAAATCATTCAGAGTCCAGCTTTCTGCCACAAGACCAATTCTGTCAGTTTGATCAAGAATGGATGTTCCAGCAGGTTCACCCCAAGGTCAGACTGTGCAATAATAATAACATTTATTTAACCAGGTTTGTCCCATTGAGATCAAAATATATATTTTACAAAAAAATACCTGACCAAGACTAGCATCATACACAGAGAGAGAGAAACACTCAGTTACAACACATAGTCACAATAAACATAAACTTACAATAAATCAAATGACTCAATTAAAACAATTGCACTTGAACATACAGTAATGGGATCGATCATGGTATTAAATAGGGGTGCAGGAAATAAATCGATTTTTTTAAAAGAATCTAGATTCTTAGTCCTGGCGATTCAGAATCGATTCTAAAAGCCCATAATCGATATATATATATATTTTTTTTTACATTAAAACTCAAAAGATAAAGCAAATAAAACCATTTCTCATGGTATATGAAAGAATACATAAAATGAAAGATGGCAGAAAGAAGAAGAAATCTTATTTTATCTGCCCCTTTTTTCAAAAACAAAACAAGTTCAAACAATCAATTCAAACAATAATCTTCTATAAGTAACGAGCAAAAAGCTAACCTAATACTGGTTATTTAGGTTACAGAATTTAATGCATTCCTGTATTATTTGTTCCTATTTTTGGTATAAATAATAAAACGATGCAAAAAATTTGATAAGGAACCTAAAATTATTGTTTTAGATAAATGTTCTATTTGTTTACATTGTTGTTTAATGTTTTCAGTTCAAAATTATTGTTTTAAATAATTTTTCCATTTGTTTACATTGTTGTTTATTCTTTTCAGCTCGTCAGTTACAAAACTGAAACTAAATTTATGACAATTTTAATAGCAAAATGGTTTCTGAATCAAAAATAGTTTCTGAATCAAAAAATCGGTTTTGAATCGAATCGTGACACCAAAAATCGGAATCGAATCGATTCTCCAGACACTGAGAGATTCGCACCCCTAGTATTAAATACATTCAGATATACTAGCGTTCCAAGTTTAAGCTTTGATTGCAAACTGTTCCATGAGGTTGGAGCAGAAAAGCTGAAGACTTTCTTTCCCCTTTCTGTTCTGACACGAGGAACACTATAATTTAAAAAGCCTTGAGACCGGAAGCTGTAGGTTGTGTTGTTTAAAGTTAACAAAGATGAAAGATAAGGTGCTGTCAACTTAAGAATAGCCTTGTGAATAAAAACATACACATGCAGAGATGGCCATTTTACCTTAGCATACAAGAGACTGATGAGTTAGGGCTCCATAATTTGAAATAAACCGCAAAGCGACATGATACACGCTGTCCAGCATGTGAAGACATTGAGCAGAGGTGTTCATGTATCGCCATAGTCAATAATCGGAAGAAAGGTTGACACCACCAATTTCTGTTTTACGCTAAAAGGAAAGCAGGATTTATTCCAAACCTAAAATCCAAGTAAGAATATGTGCTTTAAAAGACAATTTGCCATCAATTAAAAAATCCCAGATATTTGAACGTAGACACAAGCTCAATTTGTTCACCGTCATGGTGATGATGAGAGACTGGTTTGACCTTGCTGATGTGGAGTTGCTGAAAAACATTAGCTTTGCTTTGTCAACATTCAAAACAAGTTGAAGCTGACAAAGTTCTCGTATTGAATGCATTCTGCATGTATGCAAACACTTCTGTGCGCGTAGGTGCAAAGCAACATACAGTATGACTGTGTCATCTGCATAAAAATGAATTGTTGCATTTGAAGCACATCCTTTCCAAAGTTAGGCTGTGCAATGCTGAAAGAAACGGTACCGGTAATAAATAAATAAATAAAAATCATTATAGACTCTACAGGTCCCAGAAGGCAGGTCACAGGTTAAAGATTGTGAAACCACAAATTAAGAAAATAATAAATAAATGTATAGTTTGGAAAAGTTGCAAGGATTTTTTCTCCATCTTTCTAATTAAAACAAAGCTACTCATGTTAGAGATTTGAAAATGCATTTAAGAAACTACATAGCTTCTGGCCCATTGACCCTCAGACCACCAGTCACCAGTCAGGTCTCAGGGGGAGCATCTTGAGCAGGGAAGCCCAGACGTCTCATTCCACAGCCTCCTCTTCCAGCAATACTCCAAGGTGTTCCAGGGCCAGCTGAGAGATGTAGTCTAATGTTTTCTGGGTCTTCCTGGGGTCTCCTCCCAGTCAGACGTGCCTGGAACACCTTTTTTAGGAGGCGTCCATCCTTACCAGATGCCCGGACCACCTCGACCGCTCCTCTCCATGTGCAGGAGCAGTTGTTCTACTCGGAGTCTCTCCTGGATAACAACATTTCGCCGCTCTGCCCCTCACAGAGAGAACATATGTATCAGTAAATGTGTAAACTGGTCTTATTTGATTTGTTCTGATGGTTCATCGTTGTAATCGGTGTCCTGTGTGGCCACTCTGCATCTGCACCGTCTCTCCCTGAACTGTATCCAAATCTGTATTACCTGAGTACCCCGCCAGGTGTTTGTAATTGTGTCTAGACTGTGTATTTAAGTCTAGTCCAGGAGCCTGCAACCTGCGGCTCTGGAGCCACATGTGGCCCTTTGGCCCCTCTTTAGTGTCTCTTTCAAGCTTTGACCAAAACTGGCATAAAACTAAATTTTATTTTTTCATTCAACCTTTATTTAGGCAGGTTAATCTCAATGAGCCTCGAGGACTCATTTACAAGAGGGACCTGTCTACAAACTAAAGAATGATGACAACAACAGCAACAGTAGAAATTTCCTTAAACAATCGACAAACATAAGTGAGAAATACAGATCTTTTATTTATTTTTTTAAACAAATTAAAACAAAGTAGCAAAACATTAGGTAGATGTAGAAAATCAAAAACAGGAACATGTCTGCATATTGGTTCTGCAAACAGCGAAAATGGGTGAGTTCAAACAGATTTGCTTCATTTCTTTTGAAAACGTGAACACTGAAGCGAGTACAAGGAGTAAAACTTTAACTTGATATTTCTTTATATGAAGAACTGTCTGCATAGTTTATAGATTTATTAGTTAAAAAACGTAAAAACTGGAAAATGTCCCCTCCTTTACAAGAATCTGATCTTTTTCTTTAATAAATGTTAAAAATTATTAGATTTTTTTGCTTTATTATGTCACCCTTACTGGCCACAAACGCCTCCTCCAGCAAACCTAAAGTGGCCCATGGGCCACCAGTTGACAACCAAAGGTGTAGCAGGTTGTTGCGGCTCCGGACACGTTTCATGAAGTGAACAAAGGTGAAAAATGGCTCTTTTGATCGTGAAGGTTGCAGACCCCTGGTCTAGGCTGTGTGTTATTCATTGTTGGTCCATCGTCTGGTAACGTTCATGGTGCTTTCTAAGTTGATGCTGCCATGTCAGCTGTTATTTTCATCATTAAAAGTACAGTATTTATGAGTTTACGTTCTGGCCTCTGAGTCCTGCCTGCACCATGGGGTTCTGTCCTGCTCTGCCTGAAACTCTGACAGTGGTTTGCAGTGTGCGTGCAGCAAAAGTGGTAAACAACCCCAGATAAGGAACTGGCCCAAAGCCGTAATTGACAACAATGGTCAGAACTGGTTTCATTTGATTTTCATCTGGTCTGAAGCAAAAACAAGATTTCAGTCTCAGAGCAGAAAAAACAAGAGATAAGTAACAGTCCTTAAAGCTGCAGTCTGCAGTTTCTGTAGTGCAGTTTGTAAGTTTTCTAAAAATATATTAACATATTTCTTCACTCTGTCACTATCTCCTGACAGACTGATGTTAGACAAAGTAATCTCTGAAAAAAACTATAGTCCCCTTGCTTCTCCAGGTGGTAAATAAGCATTTCTAAAAAGCCACAGTGACCCGCCGTTAACCAGCCAATAAAAACAGAGTTTTTAACCAGCCAATAAAAACAGAGCTTCTCACTTCTCACGCTCCTAACCCACGCCCCCCCCTGTCCCAGCCCCAGCGGCCGCGCAGGTTCTCGTTGAAATAATTGCAAAGCGATGCAAAACTGTTTTGTATGTGACACAAATGTATTAAATTCCCCTTCTTCATCCCTGATCTGGACTTTTCTTTTGTTTTTTTGCCAAAAGTCAAGTGATCGCTTCCTCCTCCACTGACTGAAATGAGGAAATGGATGAATTTGTCACGAGCGAATTAAACTCGGGTTCAACGTGGCTGCGCGAGGCTCTGCAGATTTCATGGTGTTCTGGTGTGCTGGACCAGCGCTCCATGTTTTTATTTTATTTTTTAGAACGTTTTATTAACATATAATCACAGAACTTCGCAGCGGCTGCCACATGACATGTAGTGGAGGCGGAGCATTCAGAAGCTGCAGTGAGAGCAAGGGGGAGCAGAGCCATATCCACAATATTCCTACGCCCCATGATGCCTTGCGCGAATTATGGGAACGACTTCCGCCGGAAGTGAGAGCAGCAGTTAAAGCCCAGTCTACTGGCTGTATTTATCACGTTTGTTTTTTTGTTTTGTTTATTTCTAATTAATTACAATGGTTACTTCGTGTTGGGTCAGTGGGTGTTCCTGTCGGGTAGACGTTTGTTCAAAGCGCAGTTTTCACTTAGTCCCAAAAATAAGTAAACGTGAAGGATTTATCTCCATCGGAGGAGCTGACAGCTGCCCCTCCTCTGCTCGGATCTGCTCTCGAAGACGTCGTGTTCAGATCACGTTTTCTCCGGTAAACAAAATATTCTACATAAATCATTTTGTGAAACAATTTCAGAACAATGTGAGAGTATAATTTTCTCTGTGTTGGAGCTGTTGTTGTTTTTTTCTTCATGATTTAGCATTGTCTACTAGCTGTGGTTAGCTTAGCATGTAGCGTTAGCATCTGTTAAAGTATTTACTAAACAAATCTGTGGATAAATAATATAACTACATGTGTGTGTAATACATTTGCAGTACATACATATGCTCTGTGTATGTGTATACTGTATGCACACTATATATACAGTATATACATACATACTGCACATTAGGCATGTAACGGTTGTAGTTGGTGTACCGAACCGAAAAGGTACGGAGGTGGACCGAACCGAACGTGCTGTACCGAAACGGTTATTTTTTCACTCATTGAATGTTAATATGTGCGCCGCGGAACAAAATTTCCTGGGCGCGTTTCAGCACGGAGCTATTATCTCGCAGCACGCGCAGCATTAGCCGTTAGCTTCTCGCTGCGGTTTCCTGTTTGTTAACGTTATGGTTTTCTTGTTAAAAGACGAGCGCACAAAGCTGTGTGTGTGGACGTTTTTTCATGAAGACTGGATCTGCAGCAGCAACACGTCTAACGTGAACGCGCTGGAAACTACGTCATCAGAACGTGAACGAGCTGTTACAAAGTACGCTAACCACACAGCTGCATTTAAACAACTTCTACAAAGTGCGCTAACAACACAGCTGCATTTAAACAACTTCATCAGGTAATTTAGATGGGTCCAGATCAATAACACAAACTGTATGAGTTTTTAAAGCTCTGAATCTAAGTCTGAAAGTTTTTAATGCACAGTTGATCCTTGCTATGAGACATCCATCACGTCAACACTTAAGTCAAAAAGTTCAGCTCTTTATGAAAAAACTAAAACTGATGGTCAACAAGTCCTGGAGCTGATTTAAACCCTGCCCTGATGATGAGTGAGATATTCAACCGTTCAAGAGGTATTGTTATTTTATTATAATTATTATTTATAATTTATTATTATTTAAAATTATAATCTTATTAACTTATTTTTTTACCTCTGTGTTTTATTTCCAGTATTTCCAGTTACAGAGGTAGCTGCTCTCCTTCCACTTCAGGGAAATCCACCAGAGATCACCTGCTGCAGCTAAGAAGTGTGTGATGACTGAATTGAACTCTGGAACTGTTCCAGGACCAGTCCCACCAAGAAGAGGTTGTGAGTAATGAGGACAAATACAGCCACACTGGTGCTACTGGACAAAAACTTTATTAGTTAAGATTGTAAACAGTCTGTTGCTGCTTATTGTTCTGGTTCTGACTGTTATTGTATTCATTAAGATTTTTATTATTTTTAATATAATTTATTTATTGTAGAGTGCTGTTTATTTAAAATATCATCCAAATGGGTCACTTTTATTTATTACTACAATACAATACAAACATATTTTTGGCATATTTTCAAAATAAACATTTTGTAAGTCTTTATTTTGTCTTTTTTTTTTTTGTACCGAAAATAAACCGAAAATAAACCGAACCGAGCCCTCCTTGTAATTGAACCGAACCGAAATGTGATTTTAGCGTACCGTTACACCCCTACTGCACATACACTGTACTGTAGTACTGTTTTGATTGTAGGTCCCTGTTACTCTCATGTGAATAAAGCAGTGGGATGCTGTTTGTACAGAAAATATTCCATAACACAAGTTCATCTTTTGGTTATTACTACATTTGTTCTATTGAAATATTTATATTTTCAGGAAGGCCTGCACACAAGTCACAGACTGGTCTCCCACGCTGAAGTTGACAGACACACTTACTCTGAGACGCAGGAGCAGAAGAACAAGTAATGACACAAGCACCTGGCACAATAATTCAAAAATATTAAAGTAAATCTAAGATAAAATTACTGAAATCAATATAAAATTGAACATTACAGTATATCTTTGTGAATGAGTAAAAAATGTAGGAGCAACTGTATTTATTCTTTCTACTTTGAGTAGCAAACTTGGTCTTATTTTAGACTTTGTGATGCAAACATGACAGTTTTATTCTTTTTTTAAGGTACAGACGAGTGAAGGGCCGAGTTCCATCGTCTTGGATTCCGGAGGGGTTTGCTGCTTGCGCCAGTCGTCCAGTGGTCGTCCAGTGGTCGTCCAGTGGTCCCACATGATGAGGAATCTGTTCCAGTTTGTTTAAAATCAGAAACTGCCCATCATTTCTTGTTGAGTGTATTTGACCTGGTATTTATTCTTGTATTTATTCTGCAGCCAATCATTTTCATTAAAAGACATCAAATCACCCACAGTTCTCATATTGTATTCAGTTTCAAATGTTTTTAGTTTATTCATTCATTCATTCAACCTTTATTTATACAGGCTTGCCTCGTTGAGCCACGGGGACTCATTTACAAGAGGGACCTGTCTCACTCACACCCAGGGTCAATTTAGAGTTACCAATCAGCCTAAAATTTATAATTATAGCTTTTATTCTTATCAATCTCCTCCTGGAGGAGGAACCACAGCAACGTGCATGTTTTTAAGTTTTGTACTTGTCAATAAAAAACTAAACTGGTAAGTTGCCAAAAAAACAATCACATCTAGTTTTTTTATTTGCAGTAGAACTTCTCATTAGACATTAAACAACGTATCTTATTGAAATAAAGAAGGTGAAACACAGCAACACCAAATGTACTTCAAACGCAGATTTATTTATAGAAATTATATTTTCACTCATTTGTTGCTGTGGTACATAACTGCACACAAACTTCTGGGCCAACTGGAGTGTCATCCATCCCTGGACCAACTGGAGCGTCATCCATCCATCCCTGGAACTCACCTTATGCAGAAATATAACAGAAAGGAGGAAAAGAAAAGTACAGTATACAAACATTAGGGTTCATTTATGAACACACACAAACACACACACACCTAGATTATATATATATATATAAACTAAACACACACACACATAGATTATATATATAAATAAACGCACACACACACGCACACCTAGATTATATATATATATAAATAAACACACACAAACACACCTAGATTATATATAAAAGAAACCCACGCACACACACACACCTATATTATATATATATATATATAATATATATATATATATATAAACACACACGCCTATATTATATATAAACACACATCTATATATATATATAAATAAGCACACACACCTATATTATATATATATATAAATAAACACAACACACACCTATATTATATATACAGTATAAATAAATATACACAGACAGCATACATACAGTATATAGGTGCGTGTGTTTATTTGCCAGTTATGCACGAAAATATTAGTATCATTTAATCACTGACTACATAAAATCATAACACTAAAAGCTGTCTCAAATCATACCTGGTGTTCTCGATCCTCTGGAGGATACAGAGTCTTTTTTTCAGGTGGTTTCTCGTAGCCCAGCCACAAAGAAGGATGCGGGTTTTTGTTTTCGGAGCCTGTTCAACACACACTAGTTGCAGCCACAAATTCAGCTTCGTCTGATTATTCTTACAGCCACGAACAGCGCAACAGGTACCCGAGCTCCACAAGACATCTTCGTGACAATTTTAGCTCAAAATAACAGAAAACAGAACTTTAACAGAACTTCAACGACGCGCACAGATAAACAAGTAAACAACGAGGAGCCAATGCAGAAATTCTACTTCCGGGGTCAAACGGAAGTAAGTCCCATAATCGCAAATACAGTGCCACCTTCAGGAATATTGTGGATATGGCTCTGGGTGGGGAGGGACCAGAATGCTTTCCCTGTTGATAATTTTCCTAAGTGCTGCGTTCTACAAAAACTGCAGAGTGCAGCTTTAACCTATACAGTATACAGTATTGTACATGAAATGAGAAATGAGGTCAATTTCTCCTCTAGTATAATCTTAAGGCAGCATCACAAGCCAACCCTAACTCAGAAAGAAAGTCTCCAGTCTTAAAACTGGACACTGTGTCACTGTCAGCCTCACGGACAGAAACTGGAAGTTGGTTCCACAAGAGAGGAGCCTGATAACTGAAAGATCTTCCTCCCATTCTGCTCTTGTCAACTCTAGGAACCACAAGTAAACCTGCAGTCTGAGAGCAAAGCACTCTGTAGGGAACAACTTGCTTGCCAAAAGAGCAAAGGGTTAGCTAAAAGCTAATGCTTGCTCAAGATGAGAGTTTTGTGATGGAGTTAAACTCAAAGCAGTCCGCTCCTCAGATAAACAGTGTTAAATTACTATTTTTAAATATGAACGTTTCTGTTCAGTGCCCCGAGACAACTTCTGTTGTTGTGACTTGGTGCTATATAAATAAACTGAATTGAACTGTTTTATTAGATTTACTTTGAACCTTTTTGTTTTTATTTACATTCATTCCGTTTATGTAAATATATTTATTTTACTGTCCTCTTATTTCATTAGTTATCCATGTATATTATGTATATATCTGTGCATTGATGTGCATAGGTAAGTATTCGTGTGAATGTATATTTATATATGTGCATGTTTATATATATTTTTATAGACTTCTTGAATTCACTTTAAATAGCCTCAGCACTCTGAGCTTCACTTGTGTTTGTAAAATGCGGTATAAGTAAAGTTGAATTGAATTGAACTTCGATTGTAATTTAAACGACTCTTCCAGACTTCTGCTGCAAAGATTGAATCGATACAATGTTAAAATGTGCATTTAAGATGCGATAGAAAAGACAACGATGTAGTCACAAGCTAGCAGGCTAGCGTCTTCTGGGAGCTAACGTTTGACTTGAAGTCGGGCACAAACGTTACTGATGGAGATGTTCAATATTTATCATCTAAAACTAATTACTCTGACCCAATAATTATAACCCAGCTCACTTATATCAAATATTCTCTGTTCCCTTTAAACACTTATATTTGATAGTACAAACATGTTGTTTGCTTTTTCTCCTTGATACAGAAAAGACAGTCTTCTAGCCTTGACAAATGTTTGGATTAGATGTTCTTGTTTGATCAGAACCATGACTTGTTTGTTTTATCTGTAAGACGTCAGAGCTTGTCAAACTCCACCTGCTTCTTGTTTAAATAGCTTGTCATGTCCAGTACAATTCGGAATTGTGCTGAACAATGTATTTGAGACCAAACTAAGTTTCAAAAGACATTAAAAAGCCCTTCCCCCTTGCAAGGTTGTTTGTCTGATTTAACACTGTTCTCTTGTTTATCTTGTGTGATTTTTATTAAGGTAACAGGGGTTTAAAATCCCCATCATTATGGTGCCGAAAACCCTTTCTCCCCACACCTGCTCCTGATGACCTCTGAACGGAGCGCAGCTGCGAGGCACGGTAAATATGACAGAAAGTCCAGTGATTGGGTTTGTCTCTGGCCAGCTTCCTCTGTCCATTTTGGTGCGGTCAGGGTCGGGTTGGCGGAGATTTCCAGACATCCACACAGGTCAGCAAGAACGTGAGTGTTGATATGTGTTTGTTGATATGTCGTTTTTAAAACAATTTGAGTACAGTAACAGGAACTAGTTCACCCTGAGCCGATGACTTGAAATTTTAAGTGAGGTGCCTGTTTTTCAAGAACTAGTCGAATTTTTGCGCATTTCGTTAGTTGGCAGGACCAATCTTTTTCTATACAGGTGGTCCCCGACTTACGAGCAGGTTCCGTTCCTGCGAGGTGCTCGTAAGATGAAAATTCATATGTGAGAACGCGGAGCACGTGTTCTCGTGGGTCCGGAACCTCATATGTTAGAGCTCGTGAGACCGGGAACACCTGTATATAAGCGAGGGCAGTCAAAACAAGCCGAGACCAGAGACATGTGAGGCTGGCTGCCAGACCTACATTGGACTTAGCGTGTCCGGCCAGGCGAGAAGAGAAAATAAGACAAGAACGTTTATTTTTATATTTGACGCGTCATTCTGTTTTTGTTTAGTCCTTTTATACGTGTATGTTTGTGCTTCTGGAGCCCTGCACCTCTGCTTTTTCTTCCTCCCATTTTCTTGTGTGTGTGTAGGCAGTGGCTCCTTATCTGTGGGCCTTTCTCAACCCCCCCCCACCCACCCGTGCTGAACCTGCCTGCAGCGTTTTCTGTGTTTAACTGCTCTGAGTGTGATTACTGGATCTAAAAGGTTTTCCAGTTTGATATTATTTGCTCACATGTATTAAGAAATACTTTGCACAAAAGGTTGTCCGTCTAAAGGCAAAATAGAGAGAAAGATAGACCTTTAGTCAATAGAAAATCATGACTGAATGAATCAGAGAGGCAAAACGTCTGATAAGTTTTTATTTTATTTTAAAACAAGTATGGCCTTGAGATGAGTGCAGCTGCTGGAGCTTAACAACCCCCCCCCACACACCCTTGGTTCATTGGGTTTGCTACAGAAGTTAATTAATTGTAGATGTCCAACCATTCATTACTTTTGAAGGTTTGCAAAAAAATAATTTAGTGAATCATGAGTTATTTTGCTAAGTGACAAATCACAAACAGTTTCAGCTGTTTTTATCCTTCAAATATAAAATACAGTACTTAGTTTCCTTCCCCTCCTCTCCCACCACCCATCCTGCAACCTCTTCCCTCCCCTCCACCCCACCCTTCCCCCACCACCACTGTGCCAACTTGGATCTGGGTTGAGGTCAGGAATACAGCGGTTGGTTT
>JBBPBX010010169.1:0-13386 GCA_038048925.1 Garcialebias charrua | reverse complement strand
GCAAAAAAATAATTTGGTGGATCATGAGTTATTTTGCTAAGTGACACCCCCACCCCCTCCTTCCCCGTCTGTGTAAAGTTTTATATTTATTTACTTAAAACAAAAGTATCTGTGCTGACATAGTAGAAACAGCAGAATAATAAAAATAGATGAATAAAAAAAAAAAGGCACACGAACTAAAGTTGATGTTAAGAAGTAAATTTTTATTTAAATAATTTTACAAACCAAGAAATTTGATTGACTTGCTTGAAGAATTCTCGGTGGATCTGAGAACACACAAATACAAATTATTACTTTCTTACTTCAGCATTCCATTTAAAACGTGACTGAGAGAGGATTGATTGCAAACATTTCCCATTGTATTTTTCCTGATATTAAGAAAAGTTATAAAAGGTTGCATAATTATCTCTGATATACAGATCTGACGAAGAAAGATCCGATTTTAAATCATCCAAAAATTACGTTTTTTGTCGGAAATGAAGAGCTAAGCTAATGCTAACAGAGAGACAGCCGAAGCTTCGCTCGTCCGTCTGAATCCGTAAATAGATAGTTATACTGTGAAACCAAACGTTTCTAAATTGTGTTTTCTCTGCAAAAAGAAACTGAGAATTCGCTTACCAATTTTTATCGAAATAGTTCTGTAGAAAAAGCTGAATGATGACGAGGCAAGAATTCAGGAGGCCTTGTTGTCATGAGAACTTTGATACAGTGTTGCCAGATCTCGCGACAGAAGCAAGCGACCAGCCCAAAACAAGCCCAAAACGAAGCCAACTGGCAACCCACCCCATTGTGTAAAACTAAGACTGTTTTAACCAGTATACAAACGGAAAAAATTATGCTAAACACTTTGAAAAACATAGCCACTCTAAAAAATAAAGATACATTTTGCATATTTATACAGATTAATCCCATTAAACCTCTGGGACTCATTTGAGATCTGAATTTTAAACGAAGAGTGATGACAACAATTGACAATAACAACAATAGACATTCATGAAAGCTGCGTACAACTTAGTAAAAATAAACTAAAAATTGGACAGCTAACCATGCTAAGTGTGCACCCTTTTCTCCCGTTTTTTTATTTATTATATATATACTGTATATATTTATTTATTTATTTTTTCCCCATATTTCCCCACTTATTGGAGCTAATTTTAGCTCCATTAATCCAATTTTAGGTCTTGTCACTCTAGACGAAGAATAAAGAATAACGAATAACAAGCCCAAATAAGCGACTTTACGTTCAAAGTAAGCCCAAGTAACCACAATAAGCGACTACAGAAAATAAAAAGCCCAGAGTAGCTTATGATGAGCGGACTTGGCAACTATGCTCACAGTCACCTGTGATTATCTGAGGGGAACAGACAAGTAACATTCATGAAACAAAAACAGTTTTATCTTGGTCATCCAGAGAGGTCCAGTTCATGTTTTCAGATTCTGAGTAGAGTCTGTTACTGCGAGGTGAAGTTGAGAGGAACTGGATGTTTTTATAGCAGTCGCATAGGATGTTGATAAAACACGGAATATATTTGGATTTAATGCAAAATAAATGGGAAGTAGAGAAAGTATTACCGGTATACTGCGTTGAATTACAATTATTGACTATTTAAACTTTTATAATAAGCTTGTTAATTTAAATTAACAACCATAATCAGATCAAACTTAAGTTTAGGCATTTTAGGATAACAAGTCTTAGACAAATTTAGCAAAAAATTATTTTTAGACTTGCCAGTAAATTCTGTCTTTTAAAGGTTTAACTAAATTGATAAAACTTTGACACATAAAGAATAAAAAAGTATTCTTGCCAAATAGAAACTTGACTGGATTGTAAGTTGAAACGCTCAGTTTAAATTCATCATTTTAAAACGATTTTTGCATACATTGAAAATGTTTTATCAATTTTAAAGAGCTGTTGCACAGTTAAGTAGATTTTAAGAGCTGTTTCCTTTTAAGAGTTATATAATGTGACTGGAATGATTAATGATAAAAATGCTTTGTTAGAAGTAACTTTTCAGCAAGTAGGTTAAATACGCACAAGAATCCAGCCAACTCGCCAGGAGTGAAAGACACATTTCACTGTTAAAACCTAATTTTGATATTGATTTGCATAAATTATGACCATTAATGGCAAAAAGAGGTCTGGTAAATTTGAAAGGGAATTAGAATAACATATCATTTGACCATACAATGCATAATCTTTGACAGCAGTAAGAGTTGTTTTTATTTCAAACAGATTGGGGCTGTGTATACAGTAATAATAATATGGAATATTAAAACGGGAAGTACCACTCACAGACACGCCTTGACTGAATACACATTTTTTATTTTAATCAATACTTTTCTATTTAGGACATAATTTGGATCTCAGTTTATAATAAGTGAGAATTGGACTTGTAAACATTGAAACTTGGAACCACAGGGCAAAATCACCAGCCCATGCTTTAACTTTTGATAAGTAAACCACTGAAAAGTGGTAAAATTTCTAGTTTCAGGTTAAATTGACAATTTTACTCATACGTAAATTAATGATTTTAGATCTGTTATGCAGATCAGATTAAAAGGATGCCTCTGTTGAAAATTCACTTTTATGTAATGAACATTTTAAATTCCATTGTGCAAACCAGACTTGCAGAGGTGACTCTATTCAAGGTAAATGCTTATAGAAATAACATGATTACTTTGAACCTGGTTTGTTAAGGATTTTTACATTTTTCTATTTTCTCATTTTTTTCTTAGAAGCGGCCTCACGATGTTTGTGGAGCGGAAACCGTAAGTCTGAAGGACCTCACAACACTTTGCAGAACACATAGTTAGTAGTTCATGCATTTAGGCATTTAGGACCATGTCAAAAACACATGCAGCGTCTGAATTTTTGAGTTACAGCTACTGTGGTTATTGATTGGATCAGATCAGATTTCATATTAAGGGCGTGTCCAGAAGCTGGCTCGCTGACTTCCGAGAACACCAAGGCTGGACTCCCAGGCTGCCCTGCTCAAAATAAACATTCGAGGGCACTGGACTTTTATCCAAGCAAAAGACTGTCCACAAAGACTGTCCACAAAGACTGTCCACAAAGACTGTCCACAAAGACTGTCCACAAAGATAAGATAAGAGACTGTCAGCAAAGCAAAGGCAAAGATTTTGTCAAAAACCTGTCAGAACAAGGTCATCAAACACACATGACCAGAATATGCGGTCACTGGATGCTCTGACAAGAGTGGTCTGAGCACATTCTCCAACAAGAAAATGAGGACAGGTCCTGAAGTCACCCACGCCAACTGTCCAGCTGAAGGTCATGCCCCCCGTATGGATCTGTGAAGATCTGTCAATGCCCTGGTATAGTATTTCAAATCTGCAGTCTGCTATGATTAATTTTTTTAATAAAACACATATGCTCATGAGATGGCCTGCTAGAGCAAGGCCACAGAATTTGTAGTTTATATTGTACTTATGTGGGTCTGACGACTTATTTTTCCACTTCCAGTAACTTCGTGATGGTACAGAGATAATGATCCCAGCTCATAACCCTGAAACAAGTTAATGTTTATATTTTCTTTTACAGATTAAAATTGTGTCTCCACAGACATTCAATGTTTTGTGGAGCTGAGGGAAGGATAGCAGATTATCCTTGACGGGAGTGCATTTTGGTTGGTCTGGTTTTCCACAAAGGAATTGATTAAGACATTTTTAGAACAATTTTTATAGCTTTATGCTTGAGATCTTAGATTATTTATACCATACCACTTTATTTATAGAGCACTTAGGCTGACGCGGGCCAACCAAGGTGCTGTACGATAGAAACAAGCCAAGCAGACAGGAAAACAAAAGAAAAAAAAATTATATAGAAAAAGCAACAGAAACTAGCTAAAATAGTGAACAGTGTATATTACAGAGAGGATCAAAACAAATCACATCATGTTAAAGTTGAAAGAGTAAAAGTGGGTTTTTTATTCAAGACTTAAAGACTGTGAGTGAGGGAGCCTGCCTGACACTCAGTGGCGATATATAATAATGCAATAAGGGAATATTAGGAAGTGTTCCTAGAAATAACTAATAATAATAAAGAATATATCACTAATAATATTGATGATGGTTCATAAAGGGAAACAGCATATTCATTCATTGATTAGTTCATCAGTTATACAAAAATAACTTTTTAGATTTTTTTTTTATATTCAACAACCAAGCCATTCAAAGAATAATTTAAGAAGAATGAAAAATTGACACGTTGTACTATAGGATAAATCAGATAAACCTACAAACCACATTGCTTTGGTATATGTTGTTTAATAAACAGGTACTATATATGTCGTTTAATAAACAGGTATTTATTTTTAACAGATCCAAAGAGAAAAAAAGATGGGGGACGCCCTGGAGTTTTGGATCTATTCAAAAGGTTGATTTGAAAGGTTGATTTTGAAATGTGGTGGTTCTATATTTTTAAAACACGACTGACCCTGACTATAGACTGGACTTATTTTGAGAACATGAACCACATGTTTGTATTGTGAATTCTTTATTACTATACGGCTGTATGTCTATATATATGTTTATGGCTGTATGTCTGTCTATACGGCTGTATGTCTATATATATATATATGTTTATGGCTGTATGTCTGTCTATACGGCTGTATGTCTGTCTGTACGTATATGTCTGTCTATGTCTGTATGTATGTTTAGACTTTTTCTACAGACTATGAAAAAGGTAAAGTATTTTAGGTGAGTATAAAACGTCTCCGTCTCCTGCTACTCACTTTGATGATCATGCTAATTAAGAATAACTTACTAATTAAAAACTAACCTCAAATCAAAGTGAGTGATTACTCATTTTCACTGAAGAATGAAATCATTTGTTGTTGTGTTGTTTTTTGCCATTAAATACAAATGTTTTAGATAGTAAGAATGGAATTTTATTTTAAGTTTAAAGAAACAATTATTATTATAGCCAATTACAGAATTTAGTTTAAGTTAACAGATTTGACTCACTAAGGAGTTACCCACAGTTTGACCTTCCCCAGACCACAAATGGCTCATGGGATCAAAAGGCCTTAGTTTTATTTGACAATTTGCAAGTTTTTTGGTGTCCAGTTCTCCTCTCAAAAGACTACAGGTTTCCGGAACTCCTTCAGGGGGAGTTGCCAGTGATGCCAGTGAATCCCGCCTTGACTCGAGGTCCTGCTAGGGACGGCTGAAAACGAGGGTGGACGGGACCCCAACAGGTGGTGGAAAGGACGCGTCATCTTCTCGAGAGAAAAAGCAGCAGCTGTTACATCTGAGTGACCGGTGCTCCCCTGAAAAAGAAGTTTGGAACAATCGCTGAGCCAGATTTTGAGATGGATCTGGTCAGAGCAAAGCTCCCCCACTTTGTCAGGATGTGGCTTGACTACCTTGTGCCACACACAATTCAGGTTTGCGACCTGCTACTGTGCCCGCAATTCATGCCTGAATAGACTAAACAACAGACAGCTGGACAAGACTGAAGCCATCAAACTGCCTGATGCCCTCCACCCACAAGGCGCACAAAAAGCTCTCCCCAAAGAAAAGAATGAACTTTGACAGAAACCCAAGAAGAAAAAGACTTGAACAAAAAGCTCTCCCCAAGAAGAAAAAGACCCGCACAGAAACTCACAGAAGAAAAAGACTTGAACAAAAGCTCCCCCCCAGAAGAAAAAAAACTCTTCTCCCCCCCCCAGAATGAAATGAACTTATTCCACAGACATAAGCTTTTCCCCAAGCAGAACTGGACTGATCTCGTAAGCAAAAGCTTTCCCGCAGAAAAACTGGACTTATTCCACACACAACAACTCTTCTCCCCCCCAGATGAAATGGACTTGTGCCCAACAATTTATGCCACAAACAAATCCCCAAGGGACAGAAAGAACTTGTTCTGAAATCTGGACACTCCCTCCCCTGGGCAGACACTGAACTTACCCCCCACTAGAAGAAAAAGATGGATGCTGTGAAGAAGAATGTTTGATCTATTTCATTTTTTAAGTTCAAACCGGTTGTTTTTACTTTCCTGGGCAATAGTTGATATCAAAGAAGTTTCAAACCAACTGAAAGTTTATTTTATTTTTGTGCCCATAAAGGGCTATTTTGTTGTGTGTTTGAGAATTATTTCCCACATCTTTGAAAGTGTATAAGCTCTATTTAATTGTTTAACACAACAAATTAGATTGGTTCTTTATTTGGTTAAAAGAAATTAGATTGGTTCTGGTTAAAAGAAATTAGATTGGTTCTTTTTTTTGTGGTTAAAAACAAATTAGATTGGTTCTTTTTAAAACAAATTAAAATAGATTATATCTTTTATTTGTTTAACACGAATAGATTAGTTATTTATATATATATGTTTATTTTCAAAAGTTCTATTTCATTGGAAAAAACTTGGTTTTTGTGGGTAAATAGACTAATCCATGCTAAATATATTATTCCTTTTAAAACTTTTGACATAAGCCATAAAGTGAGAGCATATTCATTGCAAAATTCTCCTCAAAATCTTTATTTCTCTCAAACATTGAAATAAGTCTTGAAATATGACAACCAAAGTTCTCCAAAACTTTATAATCTCTCAAACCATCCTAAAAAGGTGATCCTGCGCTGTTAGGGCGTTACTGTGGAGGCACGGGACGGTGGTGTGAGTTTTTGCCTCTAATTAGAAATTCGGCCTCAGGGGTTGTTTTCCGCACCGCTCACCTGATTGATAATGATCAGTTTATATATGATAAAGAGGATGAAATGATGGAGATGTTCAATATTTATCATCTAAAACTAATTACTCTGACACCCAGCTCACTTATATCAAATATTCTCTGTTCCCTTTAAACACTTATATTTGATAGTACAAACATGTTGTTTGCTTTTTTCCTTGATACAGAAAAGACAGTCTTCTAGCCTTGACAATGTCTGGATTAGATGTTCTTGTTTGATCAGAACCATGACTTGTTTGTTTTATCTGTAAGACGTCAGAGCTTGTCAAACTCCACCTGCTTCTTGTTTAAATAGCTTGTCATGTCCAGTACAATTCGGAATTGTGCTGAACAATGTATTTGAGACCAAACTAAGTTTCAAAAGACATTAAAAAGCCCTTCCCCCTTGCAAGGTTGTTTGTCTGATTCAACACTGTTCTCTTGTTTATCTTGTGTGATTTTTATTAAGATAACAGGGGTTTAAAATCCCCATCAAGAACGGTTTCCTAACAAGCGACAGAAAAGTGGTCAAACACAAAGAGCTTTTCATAGCGTGTGATCACTTGGTGACATCTCACGACTTACAGATCTACTGGAAGAAAGTTCCAGGACATTCTAGAGTCCCAGGCGATGACAAGTACTACAATGACATTGCAGATTCCTTAGCCAAAGAAGGAGCCGACGAGGGTCCTCTGTGGTCCTTCGACCCCTCCTGGTTAATCAAGACTCTGTCGATACAACCTACAGTCAGGGTAATGGCAGTCACACGTGCACAGGCCGCAACCAGACCTGCTGACAACGCAGTCTCTGTACTGACTACCTTTCATTCATTTCATTCAGCCGACGAAGGTCCTCTATGGTCCTTCGACCCCTCCTGGTTAATCAAGACTCTGTCAATACAACCTACAGTCAGGGTAATGGCAGTCACACGTGCACAGGCCGCAGCCAGACCTGCTGACAACGCAGTCTCTGTACGACCCGCACTGACTGACCCAGACATCATCCAACTACAGAAGTCGGATCCTGCTATCAACTCCATGATACTGTACCTGACTGATCCAGACAAAAACACTCCGTCTAAAGACGAACTGGATTCCGATCCAGACCTTAAAGTCCTTTATCAGCTGCGCAAACAGCTAAAACTAATCAAAGGCATCCTAACTTTCGCTCATGGACCAACGTCCTCACCTGTGTTCGTGGTTCCCCATGAACAAAGGGGGGTGATGTTAGTTCATGCCCATGATCTCCCGTCCGCAGGACACAAAGGAGATAAAGCCACGCTGACGGCATTAAAACAAATTGCCTATTGGCCTGGAATGAAAAAGGATGTCAAGGACTACATTGAAGGGTGCGTGGTCTGTGGCCAGTTTCAGCCAACCAGACCACTTCACAGAGCACCACTGCAAAGCAGAGGCATTGCATTCCCATGGTCTGACCTCCAGATCGACTGGGTTGGACCACTCACTAAGAGCTCTAGAGGAAATAAATATTTTCTCACGGTAACTTGTGCATTTACCAAATGGGTAGAATGCCTACCAGCTCCCAACGACACAGCACAAACCACTGCTATGTTGTTAATGAATCATATATTTTCAAGGTTTGGACTTCCCCTTCGGGTGAACTCAGACCAAGGTACACACTTCACAGGTGAAGTGATGAAAGAACTGTGGAAGACGCTAGGCGTCAAGGCTAACTTTCATGTCGGCTACCACCCACAGGCTTCAGGCCAAGTAGAGAGAGCAAACAGAACTGTGGTGAGTATTTTGAAGAAATACGTGGCTGCAAACCACAAGGACTGGGATGTGAAACTCCCTCTGGTCCTCATGGCCATAAGAGCCACTCCACACACATCAACTGGCATCTCTCCCTTCGAGATGATGACCGGTCGACAAATGACTCTCCCTCTACACCTGTTGTACCAACCAGGCGACGCCGCCATGGCGACAGCCTACACTACACAACAATACATGAAAGATTTGAATGTACACCTCAGAAACACTTTTGCTTTCGCCCAGAAAAACCTGGAAAAATCTGCTGAAGGACGCAAGGCGTACTACGACCAGAAGGCCTCTCATAATGAACTCCAAGTGGGAGACAGAGTCTGGTACTATACGTTCGCTCCAGCAACCGGGAAAGGAGGGTCCGAGACCGGAACTCTCGCCCGCAAACTGATGCCCAGGTGGACTGGACCTCATCTGATAACAGACAAAGTGTCCTCAGTCGTCTACGAAATCAAAATCAGCAAAGGCCGCAAAGAGCCAATTGCTAAATGGGTACATCGAAATCAGATCAAACCTTACAAGGCGTTCAATGACTCCACAAAAGACAAAGATCTCACAAACTCACCGACTTCATGGGATAATAAGGTCGTCCAAACACAAGTTAGTAAATAAACTAATCAGGTTTAAACTACCGTATTTTCCACCCTATAAGTCGCATTGTCCAATTTGAACTCAGAAACGCTAAGCCTAAAACCCACAACAAAAAACTATCCTTAACAACCGTTTAAATCCACGAGATTTAATTTGACCTCGGTCATAAAGTTGAGACCTGTTTTCTTGTGTGTTGCACTTTGGAATCTGACGACAAGAGTGTGTCGAAGCAGTGAAACGTTGTTTCCTTGTTGTTTAGTCATTACCGTTGTCATGAGCTGAGATATTGTTTGGTTCTGAACACTCCCAGCCAAAAAGGTTTTGTATTAAACCATCTCCCATCTTCCTCCTATCTTTTTCTCTCAATCTAAGCTGGAAACTATTTTAAGCTAAAGAGCCCACAGACTAAATATGTTCAACATCCAGTATTGAAGTCTGTTGTGTTAAATTTAAGTGTGCTGACGTATTAAATTGAAAGAAAGTGAAATCATGTCAATCAAGTGTAATGGTGTTAATTTAGTTGATTTATTTTAAATAAATGGTAGTGTCGCCTGGCATACCAACTAAGTTAACGTCTTTGTCACTTAATGGCCTTGTTTATTTATCCATCATAAAGATCACAGAAATATTGGGTAAACTGAAAAAGAAAAGAATCCGTGAAATTACTATTCAATCTGAATAAGTAGATTAATTAAGGATAAAGAGGTCAGCTTAATACTGACCCCTGTTAAAATCCTTTAGTTACATCTGGGTGGCACTATATGTGTTTAAAGACACAATACGTATAGGGTCTCCCTCATGTTTCCTTCACATTTAACGAACTAATTAAGTCTTTAAGGTGAAGCCTGTGAACCAACAGATCAGTACGTTTCCATAAACGTTCAGTTTTCCTGCATTCTCTCCTCAATGTCATGATTTCCTTGTTAATCCAAGGAGAGCTTGTACGATGAACAGTGTTCTGCTTTAATGGTGCAACTAAATTCAAAATGTCGTTGCAGTAAATGTTAAAGCCAGAAACTGCTAAGTCCACATCCAAAGAATTACAAACTAAGGTGGAGGGATCAAAATGAGAGATAAAAGTTTCAGCTGTGTGCTCAGTTATGATCCTTCTTTGGATCAAACGGCTAGGAGGAGCAGGGTCAGGGCTGAAGGACACGTTAAAATATATGCAACTATGATCACTAAATATGTCCTTCACACGAACATGATCAACATTGAGGCCAAAAGAAAAAACAAGATCTAAAATATGGCCTTTGCAATGTGTGGGAGAATTGACATGTTGAATAAAGTGGAAAGACTCAGTGATAGAAATGAGGTCAGCAGCTGCCTTACAAGAATCATCATCTACGTGCAAATTAAAATCACCCAAAATTATAATTTTCTCCAGCTTGATGATAGTAGACAGCAGCTCAGTAAATTCAGATAAAAACTCTCCGGCCGCGCCGGGAGGCCTGTACACCAAAATACAATAAAACAATTTAAAAGAGCCAACTTTAATTATCTGAAGTTCAAAAGTAGAAAAGGGTGATGGTTTTACCAGTCTGCAGGGGAAAGTGTCTTTAAACATGGTCGCTAGTCCACCTCCTCTGCGCCCTTCTCTTGGAGTTGCAAGCACCGAACAGTTTCCTGGACAGAGCTCCCGCAGGTGAACAAAATCCAAACTTTGTTGCCATGTTTCAGTTAAAAACATGAAATGGAGTGATTCCTTAGTAAACAGTTCGTTCACAGCAAATGATTTGTTACTGATGGAGCGAACGTTGAGGAGGGCCATGCGCAAAGATGAGGGATTATCCACTCTTGCATCCAAATCCAGCGTCACACAGATTAAGTTGCTCTTGTCAGCGAAGCGATTATGGCGAAAAAACCTCCTTTGTTGAACAGGTAGAACTCCATTCATGCAAGGTGAGTCAAATATCGATGATGGGTCATTGCAGGACCCGACAAATTCAGCTCCCCGCGACGTGTCCGACGCCCAGTTGGATTGCATAATCCGCAGACATCGTGATGAAACCCATTCACCAGCCACAGATCTGTGCGATCTTCTTAAACGAGCCTTGACTCCAGCTCTAGATCCCCTCTTTCGTTTCTTGCTTCTGGCGTATTGCAGCACGCACTCAGGTGAGCAGCAAACAAACGGAGGTGGACCACTCCCTCTAGAACTGCTCCAGCTGTTACAACAGCGCAGCGACTCCTTGATCGCCAGCAGCGCATCTCGGTCGTAAACACGAACAGCAAACGTGACACAGTTACTAATAAAAACTAAATAGACTAAAAATAAAAGCAAAAGACGGCTAAAACGGATAAATCGGGTAGCACTGGCGAAGCCACACAAAGGCGCCATCTTGCTACACAGGTGCTGTCACACAGGTGCTGTCACACAGCTTCCTTCACTTTCACAAAGTCTCGCTGTTCGTCACTGAAAGAGACGCGTAAGCATCCTGAGCTTTACCTTTCAACACACATTGCAATAATAATGGCCAAACGTTCACAGGCCACTTCAATGAGCATGCAACCTTCTCAAACAAAACAAAATACGTATCCACATCATCCTCATTAAACGGTGGCACAAGCTGAATGTGTCTACTTACATCAAACTCACGAGCAGGTGGAGAAGGAGCACCTCCCCTCTCTAATTCCTTCATACGTATCTGAGCATCCAACTCTATTCTCCGTTGCTCAAACAGAAGTTCCTTTTCCCTCAGAGCAGTTTGTTGCTCTATCTCTGCCTTCCTTATAATTGCTTCAGATTCAGCTATTCTGGCATCAGCCTCCAGCCGACGTATTTCTAATTCTAATTCCTTCAGACGCACCTCTTTATCTACATCATATGATCCAACCCCTACTGGAGTTTTAGAAGCCACTGCAGCAGGAAGGATCCCAATACGAGTTAACTCTGAGAGCAAATCCCTTGCCATCGTCTCCCTCTTAGTGCGTTTATCAATAGTGATTTTAAAGTGGTCTGCTACACACAATAACTGCTCCTTTGTGCAGGCAGCCAAAGTGTCTATAGTAGGCTGATCCAAAAAACTATCCAAATCGAACTCCATAATAAGAGGGTCAGAATAGCTCATAAGCCGGCAACTCAAACCACTGAATAGCACAGTAACTTCCCACAAGCACCTGAACGCAGCACAACAAACACCACCCCCCAAACAAAACGTGCGTGCCAACGTGTGACAGCTGCGCCCAAAACCCACAGAACGCAGCAAAAACAACAACGAAGCCACACAAAGAAAAATGAACCCAAACGAGCCAACAACAAAGCCACCAGCTCAAAAACTAGGACAGTTAGAGACGAGCCCCCATATGTTACGCCCCGAGGGGTCAAGTAACAAATTGAGGGACACGAGACCAGAAAAAAGGGTTAAAAGAAAAAGTTTATTTTAGGCTCAGCTGCGACGCCTCCAGCAGTCCTAAAAACAAACAGAAAAAAAGTCAGTCCAAACCCTCAGCTTTCCCCGTGTCCCTCTCAAAGTAATTAAATTAAAGTCGGACCTGGTGGGTCGATTCAAAGAAATATAAAGACACTTCCCCCAGGCCAACTGCGATGCAGCCGTCGAAGCTGGAGAAAATGCCCGACTAGTAAACAAAAACCCCACCTAATGTAAACAAAAGGCGAAAACTGGACAATCGATCTCACCAGGTCGAAAACAAAACAGCTTCTGGTGGACAACAGAACGACAGCAGGTCTTCTCCTTCTTCTCACAGCAACAGAATGACAGCAGGTCTTCTCCTTCTTCTCACAGTTTCATCTTCGGCTTATCAACATCAAACGGCAACATTAGGCATTAGGCTTCCTCACACTCGACCATGACTCCTTCTCTCAGCTTCTTCAGCTTGGACCTCTGCTCTCAGTCTCTTCTGCGTCAGCTGCTGCTTCTGATTCATCTGGTCAAGCTGCTTTTTCATCTGCTGCTCCTTCATCTGCTCTGCTGCTGCTGTATAGATCTCAGCTCCTCTCCTGCTGTATCTCTCACCCCTTGGGCGTCTTCAGACTGGACCTAATAAAGGGAAGAAACAACCACCCCACCTGCAGCACTTCAATTAACCCACAGCTGCAGCCAATTATCCTCCCAAAACACCACTGAACACCACTAAACACCTCATCCCTCTGACCTGACTGAAATGACACCCCCATGGGGATGTAACAGATGGAGTCAGATTACTCTTTTCCAGGTTTATAACAAGCCCCAGAGCTTCCAGGTGAGACATGACTGTCTGTGCGTGCTGCCGTGCTTGGACCCGGTCGTGACCCAGAATCAGCAGATCATCTAAATAGTTCAGAATTCTGACCCCTTGACCTCTCAGTGGGGTCAAGGCCGCATCCA
>JBBPBX010010168.1:0-23087 GCA_038048925.1 Garcialebias charrua | reverse complement strand
ACACACACACAGGTATTCCCCGACTTAATACAGCACTTTTATGTGTTTTTAGATGAAAGTGTGTTAGCTAACCGTTTGTAAACAAGTTTCTGAGCATGTTTATGAACTAGTAGTATGTTCGTTTGTGTTGAAAAACGGGTGTTCGTAGTAGTGCTAGCATACATTTTCCGACTTACGACCAAAAATCCGGACTTATGAGCGACACGTGTTTCGGGTTCCGACATACGAGATTTCGTCTTACGAGCACCTCGTAGGAACGGAACTCGCTCGTAAGTCGGGGACCACCTGTATATATATATATATACAGTATATATATATCGTGGGTCGCCTCAAATAAGAAATTACTAAAGTTGTGAGTTTACGAAGGCCTAAAAGATGCAAAGAAATGTTAAAAACAGTGTACACCAACACCACAGGATGTTTGAGAATTACATATTGTTTTAAAAAAGAACAAGAAAGCAAAATAACTGATATATTTACAGTTTGAAATGTACTGTGTGCAATGCTGTACGATCCTGTGAGAGCACTCAGAGAACGTCTCGAGGATGACTCTCAGCTACAACCACAGCAAAACTGAGATCAATATCTGAAAAAATTGACAGTTACTGACATTTTGTGTTGGCTTATGTCAACGGCTGTGGTGGCCATATTGATTTGAGATTACTCCGAATGTTGAGGAGTTTTAGATATACATCCAGTGATTATTTTCTGAGAGATTCACTAAAATCTGTGCGCTGGTTCATGGGATATTTTGCTAACAGACAGGTAGAGTTAATGCCAGCAGTTGATGCCAAATATTTTAAATAAAAATGTGGGACACTGTCTAGTGCTCAGAGTAAGTGTTGAGGATGATGCTCAGCTACTACCACACCAAATTTAAGCTCGATATCTGCTAAATCTATTAAATTATACCCATTTGTGTGTTTCCAAAGCTCAGTTGGCTGTCACGGCCATCTTGAACGGAGTAACCTCTAAAAGTTAAATAAGTGAAGTTGTCCTTTAAGTTGTTATTTTCTGAGAGTTTTGTTGTAATAAATCCAGTTATTTGTGAGATATTTTGCTAACAGATGTACAAATATGCACACATCCACAGAAAATGTGTTCTGAGGTGTGCAATAATATAAATACTAATTCTTAAAGAGCATGACAAATACTACCTGCATGTTGCACTGAAAATACAATAAAAACTGGAGAGATCACACATTGAATAGATTAAAAATATGTATTTTTAGTTTACAGAATCTGAAAAATTTTTATGGATGGGGTTAAGAGTTAAAAGTTAACTTGAGTGAATTTCCTCCAGCTAAAAGAACAGAAACATTGTTTTTGCCACTTCAGTTAAACAAAACCGAAGTTGCTTCATCTCTCAAAATAACCATTCTTCTTCGTAATCTGGATTAAACAGATGTCCTCTAATCTCCCAGGGAAACACTGGCTGTCTTTCATAAACAATACTTGTTGTTTCCTCGTGGTTTTGTCACATTTTTAGCTGAAATATGACCCAAAGTTGGTGAGTGAAGGGAGACGATCAGCAGTCTGATGTGAGCCGTTAGCTTAGCATCATAAACATGTCTGGTTTAGAAAATAGGACAAAATGATTGAACGTCTTCTGCAGAAGTGATGTAAAATTGTTTTATTGCATTTTATTGCATAAACAAATTGCCAGGAAAGTTTTAGCTGTTTTAGATTATGTGCATATCTCCTCTGGAATGGTCTCTTTTATCTTTATCTTTTAGCTCGATTTCTTAAACTGAATTTAGGGCTAATGCTGTCTATTGCAGGTAAGATAATGACTGTACCTTGAACATTCTGTACAACCTCAATTCAGCATCCTTGTACATTTGATCAGTTTGTGGTGGATACATGTAAACTTTGACAAATTATATGTCACAAGTTTCTCAGTGAACTTTGGGAGAATTTTACAGAAAAGATAAAAAAACAAAAACAGATCATATATCATATCATATATATTTGATTATAAAGCAGCAGATGGATCAGATCCTGCAGCATTACAAGTAAAACCAACTGTTTTCTGAACAGTGAAACAAGTATGATACAAAACAATTAACCTGTAAATTCACACAAAATGAATAAACGCGATGCTCGTCTTTTATCCGCTTTAATTTATTTCCCTGCTTTGGCATTTTTTCCTCCTTCTGTAATCAAAACAAAATGTTTTTTTTTTTCATATATGAGGTTTAAAAGACATGAGGATTTTTATTAAACAATCACAGTTGTCAAGGAAAAAAACTAAAATCCAACATCCAAACCAATTCCATGAGCACTTTGGATACTGTATATCTTTTGTGATTCTGGTAGATTTGAATATTTGCAGCTCTAAACTCAGTGTGAAGTACAACTTTTCCCAATGAACAAAGATACAACGTTAGTATAAAACAGGCCAATACTCACTGGGTACATACCTGCTCAAAATGAGGCACCTACTTACTTGGTATTGTATTGTATTGTATTGTATTGTATTGTATTGTATTGTATTGTATTGCAGTGTATTGTATTGTATTGCAGTGTATTTTATTGTATTGCAGTGTATTGTATTGTACTGTATTGCAGTGTATTGTATTGCAGTGTATTGTATTGCAGTGTATTGTATTGTATTGTATTGCAGTGTATTGTATTGTATTGTATTGCAGTGTATTGTATTGTATTAGTGTATTGTATTATATTGTATTGTATTGTATACAGTATACAGAATACCTGCAAGAAACAGGCTGTATTATAAAGTGACTTGTTACTTTATACTTATAGAGTACCTGGTACCAGGTACATAGCTGGTACCAGGTACACCAGGTGTGTACCCTGTAAGTACCTACACTTCTCAGAATTACTGAATTAAGCAAATACATGATACTTATACACAAATTCTTTAACTTTATTTCCACAGAGGTCCAGAGGACCAGACTGAACTTTTTTAGATTTTTCTACCTGGATTACTGAGCATGCATCAGGATAATTAGTTTGAAGGAGATCATCTCTGTCCAAATTTGTTTTTTGAGTGGGTTTAAGATTAACAGCATAAAATAATGTACTTCAGCTCAACCAGGAGGTTAAAGATCAGCTCTGATAACAAAGAACAACATAAACAGGAACATGACATCAGTTCGGAGCAGCTGCTCTTCACATCCACAGCTGAGGTGTGAATGAGGCTGTTCCTCTTTGACTGTACATCCATGATTTATTGATCGACACGACGCCTGATGGGCTGTGAACGTGTCTGTGTGCTGCTGTGGCCCAATAATCAAAGGTTCATGCCTTCAGTGTCTGGGGTCTAGAGTTACACATGGTTTAAAGTCGAGATCAGTTAACTGCAGCCGAGAAGACTGGAGGGAGCTCATCCATCTGCAGCAGACGGGGAACTGTTTTCCTGCAGACTCTCTGGACTGCACAGTTCTTCCTGTTTTAGTCTTCTGAGCTTATTGTGGTTATAATTTTGGGGGTGAATTGTGTTCTGAGACTGCAGGAACGCTCAGGGGGGGACGCTGACCTTTAACCTCTCACTGCTCCGCCTGCAGTCACACTGAACGGCTCCTGTGGAACCTCTCCTCCTGCTGGGGTTGGTGGTTCGAAGCTCTCAGCCAGTTGTTGGCAAGTCTAGAACCACTGGATCCTTCCAGCCCACCAGAGTGAGTTCTACCATTGCCAAACACTGTGGGAGAGTGCACCATGTCACCAACTGATCCGTGGGGCCGACTGGGGTTCAGGTTACACGGAGCGGCGTCCCAGAGACCCACACTCCAAAACACTGACATGTGATACCTGCTCCGTTTGCTTCCCTCTCAAAGATGAAGCACAAAATGGATGATGTCCAGCAGCAGACGGACTCCTTGAAGGCAGACACAGCTGAGGGTCTCTCTTGTCCCATGCTGGCACTACACATGATTGCTCAAATGAAGAAACAAAGCAAAAATGTGCTAGTGCCAAAATGAGCGAAGAGGATCTGACGTGTGTTGTTTCATGCGAGGGACACGGAGGCTGTGGTTCTGTCTCTACTCTGTTTATGGCCCTATGGTAATTCACTGATAGTGATGCTGTGACAGTGAATTCTACCAGTGCCATACACAGAACAGGAGGAGATGCAAGTCCCACGTCACTGCAAAAACAACCTGAACATGAATTCAGACCTTCGTTTGTTGTTTTAGGAGTTCTTGCAGGTAAGAGGCCTCTGCTGGATTATGCAAAGTGGACGTGTCTTCATCTCCAACTCTCACGAGTAAATCCACCTGTGCCATCTGCTGCACGGAGAGTCTCTCCCACAGTCTGTGAGTAAATCTTCAGCAGAATCAGCTTAAACCCTGACTGCTGCCGGACAGTTTGTAGTATTCTGGCCTCCATGAACACGGTGAAGGAGCCGGCGTGCACTCCAGATGGATTCTGGCTGTAGGGAATGATGATGATGTGCTAAGTGATTTTTGAGATGCACCAAATGGGTCCCAAAGCTGGGCTCGTCTTCCCGTTTCCGGGAAAGATCAATAGAGTAAAAAGCCTGAGTGTGTGTGTGTGTGTGTTGTTGAAGCTGAGAGTTTTAGTCACTCCTGGTATAGTGTCCGTCTGCTCTAATTTCTGATAATGGAGCTGAGAGAGACAAAGCTGAAAGTCATGATAAGGAAAATAAATTAGATTTACACTCAGCTTCGTCTCCATCTTTACAACTCAATCATCTTTTAAAAAACAAACTACTGTATTGTTGAGCATCTGTCTTGTCTCTTTTCTCAGAGTTGAGTTAAAAAGCTCTCCTCCTACCTTTTTAAAGACAACTCCAGGTCTTCAACGCTTTACAGAAAAGAAGCTTCTTCTTCACTGAGAAGTGTGCAGCTGTAAAACGTCTCCACAGGAAACAGCCTGGCAGCAGTCTTCCGTCCATCGCAGCTCCCTGCTTGTTCAGCCTGTGCAGCAGGGGATTTTCTGGTGGCCGGGGTAATTAGCTGGTAAGCATCTTAACCCACTGCCAGTGGAGTAATCCACGACACCCTCCTCTTTCTCCTTCTGGGCAGGCCGCCTGGCACGTTTCTGGTGCGCCTTTTACGCGCAGGACGCGCCTTACAACAAGAGACGAGGGACTCTGGATTGATCATTTAACTCTGTTTAAATTAGTTTAATACATTTTAACAACAAATGTGCAACTAACACAAAACTAAAACGTAAACTAATTCAAGATTATGGCTGAGTTGAGGATTTCTAACCATGTTCTTTACGCAGCAGGTAACTCACCGGTGGCACCTCCTCCTCCCTCTCTCCTCCCTGCGCAGATCTGAAGGTTTCTCCTGTGGAGGCCTCCTGCCTCCTTGTTTTATACACAGAGGTCTCGCAGGAGCTCATTTGCCTGCTGTCGGTGATTATTAGACAGATTGCAGGTGGAAAAAGACGCATCCTCCGTTCAGCTGATGTGGATCCAGTGTTGTGGGGCGGCAGAGGGTTCGGGTTCCTGCTTTTTGAAAGTTAAGGTTGAAATCCAGCCGTGCTCCTTTTGTTCCTTTCCATACATTATGAAGGAGGCGCAGCCGGCCAGCAGAGTCTCCATCTCTCCTGCGTCCTCCTCTCACCTCCTCTCACCCTGATGCGTCTCGGGTTACTCTGGAAGAACTCCAACTCCTGTTTGATCCTTTTCATGATGCGACTCCAGTCACTCCCATGTCAAAAGCTCTAAAATGTCTGATCAATTTTTAAATTAATGTTGAAATCTGGTGATCAAAACAGCCAAATATTTCATGGATTTAAGACACTTTAAAAAAAAAAAAAAAACTATCTACATTGAATAAAATTCCAATTACTGAGAGTGGCCAAGCAGCCACATTAAACACTGATGTTGCAACTGGAGCCCAGAATAAGCTCAGAGCCATGAATATTTCATTGGATCATTCTACTGCTCTGAGTCAGAGCATCACTCCGTCATCTTCATCATCTTCATCCCTTCATGGAGTCAAGAAGATCTTCAATAAAAGATAAAATGTGAGGCTCACTCTGAAACTTGCTCTTATGGCCTTTCACAAAAGATTTTAACATCCAATGAACAAAAATTATTTTAAAATTAAAGCGGATCAAAAAATCAGAGGGAAAAAAATATTTGTTTTATAAATGAGCTCATTTTGATTTCCCGCCCTCGTTGTCATTTTCTAATAAACATCTTCCATGTAACAAATAACAGCTGTTTTATTTAAACACAAGGCTTAAAGGGATTGTGACATGATTTTGTAAATTTGAATATTTGTCAGAACATATATATCTTATATCATTGAGCTCTGGTCGTTTTTGCATAATAAATTATAAATATATTAAAATTTCATTCCAAGTTATGATAGTCATTTCTCTGGGACACGCCCCTAAAATTCCGTGCATTCCGCAAAACAGTCATGTGACGTACACGTGGGGAGCCGCTGCTCAACGCGCATGTAAATAATAATGGCGGAGCATGTCGACTCAGACGAGTGCAGCATTTCTAGTGTTGATCTAAGCGATTTGTCTTCAGTTTTGGAAGGTCAATATAAGCAGTAGAAGTTTTAATCTTGCTCAAATCATTTTATTGTATACTCTATTAATGACAGGTCCTAGGTGAGGGATCAGACAAAGTGCAGCCCAAAAACCCCTATGATGAGTACAATTAATGGACTAAGTTTTCCCTCGCCCGGACGCGGGTCACCGGGGCCCCACTCTGGAGCCAGGCCCGGAGGTGGGGCACGCTGGCGAGCGCCTGGTGGCCGGGCTTTTACCCATGGAGCCCGGCCGGGCACAGCCCGAAGAGGAGACGTGGGTCCCCCTTCCCATGGGCTCACCACCTGTGGGAGGGGCCAAAGGGGTCGGGTGCAATGTGAGATGGGTGGTGGCCGAGGGCGGGGACCCTGGCGGTCTGATCCTCGGCTACAGAAGCTGGCCATTGGGACATGGAATGTCACCTCTCTGGTGGGGAAGGAGCCTGAGCTAGTGTGTGAGGTTGAGAGGTTCCGACTAGAAATAGTCGGACTCACCTCAACGCATGGCTCTGGCTCTGGAACCAGTTTCCTTGAGAGGGGTTGGACACTCTTCCACTCTGGAGTTGCCCCTGGTGAGAGGCGCCGAGCAGGAGTGGGCATACTGGTTGCCCCCCATCTTGGTGCCTGTACGTTGGGGTTCACCCCGGTGAACGAGAGGGTAGCCTCCCTTCGCCTACGTGTGGGGGGACGGGCTCTGACTGTTGTTTGTGCCTATGCACCAAACGGCAGCTCAGACTACCCACCCTTTTTGGAGTCCTTGGAGGGGGTATTGGAGAGTGCGCCTCCTGGGGACTCCCTTGTTCTACTGGGGGACTTCAACGCTCACGTGGGCAATGACAGTGAGACCTGGAGGGGTGTGGTTGGGAGGAACGGCCCCCCTGATCTGAACCAGAGTGGTGTTCTGTTGTTGGACTTCTGTGCTCGTCATGGATTGTCCATAACGAACACCATGTTTAAGCATAAGGGTGTCCATATGTGCTCTTGGCACCAGGACACCCTAGGTCGCAGTTCGATGATCGACTTTGTTGTCGTCTCATCTGATCTGCGGCCGCATGTCTTGGACACTCGGGTGAGGAGAGGGGCGGAGCTGTCAACTGACCACTACCTGGTGGTGAGTTGGCTCCGATGGTGGGGGAGGATGCCGGTCAGACCTGGCAGACCCAAACGTATTGTGAGGGTCTGCTGGGAACGTCTGGCAGAGTCTCCCGTAAGACGGAGCTTTAACTCCCACCTCCGGGAGAGCTTTGAACACGTTCCAAGGGAGGCGGGGGACATGGAGTCCGAGTGGGCCGTGTTCCGCGCCTCTATTGTCGAGGCAGCTTATCGGAGCTGTGGCCGCAAGGTTGTTGGTGCCTGTCGTGGTGGCAACCCTCGAACCCGGTGGTGGACACCGGCAGTGAGGGATGCTGTCAGGCTGAAGAAGGAGTCCTATTGGGCCTTTTTGGCTTGTGGGACCCCGGAAGCAGCTGATAGGTACCGGCAGTCCAAGCGGCATGCGGCTCGGGTGGTTGCTGAGGCAAAAACTCGGGCGTGGGAGGAGTTCGGAGAGGCCATGGAGAATGACTTCCGTACGGCTTCGAGGCGATTCTGGTCCACCATCCGGCGTCTCAGGGGGGGAAAGAGGTACGAGACCAACACCATTTATGGTGGAGGTGGCGTGCTACTGACCTCAACTCGGGATGTTGTGAGTCGGTGGGCGGAATACTTCGAAGACCTCCTCAATCCTACTGGCACGTCTTCCACTGAGGAAGCAGAGCCTGGGGACTTTGGGTCGGGTTCTCCGATCTCTGGTGCTGAGGTCGCCGAGGTGGTTAAAAAGCTCCGCGGTGGCAAGGCTCCGGGGGTGGATGAGATTCGCCCGGAGTTCCTTAGGGCTCTGGATGTTGTAGGGTTGTGTTGGCTTACGCGACTCTGCAATATCGCGTGGACATCGGGGGCAGTTCCCTTGGATTGGCAGACTGGGGTGGTGGTTCCCCTATTTAAAAAGGGGGACCGTAGGGTGTGTTCCAACTATAGGGGGATCACACTCTTAAGCCTCCCTGGTAAGGTCTATTCAGGGGTTCTGGAGAGGAGGGTCCGTCGGATAGTCGAACCTCGGATTCAGGAGGAGCAGTGTGGTTTTCGTCCTGGTCGTGGAACACTGGACCAGCTCTACACCCTCAGCAGGGTCCTGGAGGGTGCGTGGGAGTTTGCCCAACCAGTTTACATGTGCTTTGTGGACTTGGAGAAGGCATTCGACCGCGTCCCTCGGGGGGTTCTGTGGGGGGTACTCCGGGAGTATGGGGTACCAGGCCCTTTGATAAGGGCTGTTAGGTCCCTGTACGACCGGTGTCAGAGCTTGGTCCGCATTGCCGGCAGTAAGTCAGGCTCGTTTCCGGTGAGAGTTGGACTCCGCCAAGGTTGCCCTTTGTCACCGATTCTGTTCATAACTTTTATGGACAGAATTTCTAGGCGCAGCCAAGGTGTTGAGAGGATCCGTTTTGGTGACCTTAGAATCGCTTCTCTGTTTTTTGCAGATGATGTGGTCCTACTGGCTTCATCAGTTCGTGATTTACAACTTTCACTGGAGCGGTTTGCAGCCGAGTGTGATGCGGCCGGGATGAGGATCAGTTCCTCCAAATCCGAGGCCATGGTCTTGAGCCGGAAAAGGGTAGCATGCCCTCTCCGGGTCGGGGAGGAGGTCCTGCCCCAAGTGGAGGAGTTTAAGTATCTCGGGATCTTGTTCACGAATGAGGGAAAACTGGAGCGTGAGATCGATAGGCGGATAGGTGCAGCGTCCGCAGTGAAGCGGGCGCTGTACCGGTCTGTCGTGGTGAAGAGAGAGCTGAGTCAAAAGGCAAAGCTCTCAATTTACCGATCGATCTACGTTCCCACCCTCATCTATGGTCATGAGCTTTGGGTTATGACCGAAAGAACAAGATCTCGGATACAAGCGGCTGAAATGAGTTTTCTCCGCAGGGTGGCTGGACTCTCCCTTAGAGATAGGGTGAGAAGCTCAGTCATCCGGGAGGGACTCGGAGTAGAGCCGCTGCTTCTCCACATCGAGAGGAGCCAGTTGAGGTGGCTCGGGCATCTGGTTAGGATGCCTCCTGGACGCCTCCCTGGTGAGGTGTTCCGGGCATGTCCCACCGGGAGGAGACCCAGAGGAAGACCCAGGACACGCTGGAGGGACTATGTTTCTCGGCTGGCCTGGGAACGCCTTGGGATTCCCCCGGAGGAACTGCTCCAAGTGGCTGGGGAGAGGGAAGTCTGGGCCTCCCTACTTAGGCTGCTACCCCCGCGACCCGACCCCGGATAAGCGGAAGAAGATGGATGGATGGATGGATGGATGTGACGAGACATTTCCATTTATTAACAGATGACAGCATTGATGAAACATATGGTGTGAATGTGCAGTTTGAATCTGATGAAGAGGTAAAGGTTTTTTTTCATGATGTTACAGGTAGTCCCCGACTTACGAGCGAGTTCCGTTACAACGAGGCGCTCGTAACACGGAAATCTCGTAAATTGGAACGGCCGCCACGTGTCTCGTAAGTCCGGAATTTCGCTCGTAAGTTGGAACGGTTTTGCTAGCGCGACTACAAACACTTGTTTTTCATCGAAAAACTGCTTATGAGTGCATAAAAATGATCGGAAACGTGTGTCCACATGTTTAGCTAACGAACTGTGGTGAAAAAACACAGAAAAACATGGTATTTTTTGCGTTTTTTCCAAAAAATTCGCCAGCTCGTAAGTCCGGAACCTCGTAAGTAAGAGCGCTCGTAAGTTGGGGACTACCTGTATATTCCTTTTTGTTCTCAGCTTTCTGCACAACGAACTGACCCTCATTGAAAATAAGATTCACCTGACTTTGAATTTCACTGATGAAAGTTATTGTAAATTTTGTCCTCAGAAGCTTTGGAACATCCAGATGTTTGTGCTCAAAATAAATTATAAAAGTAATCATTTTTCTGGTTTGCAGGAAGGAGATGAAGACCAGTTTGGAAAAGTACGAGATGAACACTCAGATGAATACGGTGAAGGAGATATATTATTATTAATAATAATAATTAATATTTTGAAATTGTTTGTGTTTTTCACACGCACAGTTCAGTATTGTACCATGCTGGCGAGTGCTCAGAGTGAAGCAGAAAAGGAACGTATCATAGGGAAAATGGAGTCGGATCAGGAGCTGTCAAAAATCGTCTACCAGCTTCAGGAGACCGAGAAGGAGGACATACAGTAATTTGGGTAAGACTTCCTGTTTGTGAAGTTATGCCATAAAACCATTTGTCTGTGTGGACCGTCACAGCTCGGTTTTGTTTTCTAGGAAGAGCGATCTCGCAGGGAGAGGATAAATGGAGCTTATTTATATAGCGCTTTCCAGCCCCCTGTGAGGAGCCCCAAAGTGCTTTACAGTACCAGCCATCCACCCATTCATTCAGACATTCATACACCGGTAGTGGTAGCCTTCCTTGCAAGGCGCCATCCAGACCTACCGGGAGCAACTCGGGGTTAAGTGTCTTGCTCAGGGACACAACGACACATGGTGGGCGGATGCGGGATTCGAACCTCCAACCTTCCGATCAGGGGTCGACTGCCATTACCACTACACCACGGCCGCCCCAGGGTGAGGAAGTCTCGTGTTGATGACTTGGAAGCAATGGACATTGGCCATGGAGAGGTAAATACTGTCACATTTACATACATACCGGTACATACATACTTGCATACATACATGTACATGTACACGTACATATATACATGCATACATACATACGTACATACATGTACATACCGGTACATGTACATACCGGTACATGTACATACCGGTACATGTACATACCGGTACATGCATGTACATACCGGTACGTGTACGTGCGTGTACATACCGGTACGTGTACGTGCGTGTACATACCGGTACGTGTATGTGCGTGTACGTACCGGTGCGTGTACGTACCGGTGCGTGTACGTACCGGTGCGTGTACGTACCGGTGCGTGTACGTACCGGTACGTGTACGTGCGTGTACGTACCGCTACGTGTACGTGCGTGTACGTACCGCTACGTGTATGTGCGTGTACGTACCGCTACGTGTACGTGCGTGTACTTACCGGTACGTGTACGTGCGTGTACATACCGGTACGTGTACGTGCGTGTACATACGTGTACGTGCACGTACGTGTACATACGTGTACGTACCGGTGCGTGTACGTACCGGTGCGTGTACGTACCGGTGCGTGTACGTGCGTGTACGTACCGCTACGTGTACGTGCGTGTAACGTAAGTGTACATACGTGTACATGCACGTACGTGTACATACGTGTACATGCACGTACGTGTACATACGTGTACATGCATGTACGTGTACATACGTGTACATGCATGTACGTGTACATACGTGTACATGCATGTACGTGTACATACGTGTACATGCATGTACGTGTACATACGTGTACATGCATGTACGTGTACATACGTGTACATGCATGTACGTGTACATACGTGTACATGCATGTACGTGTACATACGTGTACATGCATGTACGTGTACATACGTGTACATGCATGTACGTGTACATACGTGTACATGCATGTACGTGTACATACGTGTACATGCATGTACGTGTACATACGTGTACATGCATGTACGTGTACATGCATGTACGTGTACATACGTGTACATGCATGTACGTGTACATACGTGTACATGCATGTACGTGTACATACGTGTACATGCATGTACGTGTACATACGTGTACATGCATGTACGTGTACATACGTGTACATGCATGTACGTGTACATACGTGTACATGCATGTACGTGTACATACGTGTACATGCATGTACGTGTATGTACGTACATGTACATGTACGTACATGTACGTGTATGTACGTGTATGTACATGTACGTGCATGTACGTGTATGTACATGTACGTACATGTACGTGTATGTACATGTACGTACATGTACATACATGTACGTGTATGTACATGTACATACATGTACATACATGTACGTGTATGTACATGTACATACATGTACATACATGTACGTGTATGTACATGTACATACATGTACATGTACATACATGTACGTGTATGTACATGTACATACATGTATGTGTATGTACGTGTACGTACATGTACGTGTACATACTAGTACGTGTACATACATGTACATACCGGTACGTGTACGTACATGTACGTGTACATACTAGTACGTGTACATACATGTACATACCGGTACGTGTACGTACATGTACGTGTACATACTAGTACATGTATATACATGTACATACCGGTACGTGTACATACATGTACGTGTATGTACATGTACATGTACGTGTATGTACATACATGTACGTGTACATACATGTACGTGTATGTACATACATGTACATGTACGTGTATGTACATACATGTACATGTACATACATGTACGTGTATGTACATGTACATGTACGTGTATGTACATACATGTACGTGTATGTACATGTACATACATGTACATACATGTACGTGTACGTACATGTACGTGTACATACATGTACGTGTATGTACATGTACATACATGTACATACATGTACATACCAGTTCGTGTATATACATGTACGTGTACATACATGTACGTGTACATACTAGTACGTGTACATACTAGTACGTGTACATACATGTACATACCGGTACGTGTACATACATGTACGTGTATGTACATGTACATACATGTACATACTACATAGTGTACATAAATGTATGTGTACATACATGTACGTGTACATACATGTACGTGTACATACATGTACGTGTACATACAGGTACATACTACATGCATGTACATACAGATACATACTACATGCATGTACATACAGATACATACTACATGCATGTACATACAGGTACCTACTACATGCATGCATGTACATACCAGTACATACATGCATGCATGTACATACCAGTACATACATGCATGTACATACATACCAGTACATGCATACATGTACATACCAGTACATACATACATACAACGTAATTACTACACACATACATACATACTACATGCATACATACACACATACATACCACATACATACATACCTACAACATACTCCATAAATACTACACACATAATACATACATATATATATATATATATATATATATATATATATATATATAATATATAACACAAATATGCATATACATACATGTATATATATACATACATTTACATACGTATGTATGTATGTAGTATGTATGTAGATGGCCTCGTTCATAGGAACGATGGTTTTAGAGAGGAGTAAAGGAGGCCATCTTTGTGAAAAGAAACCGTCCATCATTAAAAATGGGTTGAGGCCTCCTGGTTCAACTGTCCCCCTCCTACAATGCTGTTATTGCTAGTATCACTCAGCCCTCTGTGAATAGCAAACAACCATCAGGGTACTAACGATCCATCGTTAGGCTGATGGTCCTCCTTGATCATGGGAGCAGCTGGTTTTGTTTGTCATCAGAAAACTGGTTGATCCACTGAGAGGGTGCTATTTATAAGACTAAGCTGAATACAGCAGCTCAGACTGAGGAAGTCTTTCAGACGAAAGACGAAACATTTCTACTTTTTTGTTTTGTTTTGTTTTTTGAATGTCCAGAGGACCAGACTTAGCTTTTTTAAATATGTATTTTACTTTACTGAAACTTCAAAATAATTATAATGGTCGTCTTTTCTTTTAACAGGTGTTTTTTTTTCGGATAAATCCAGAAAAGGGAACCAAAGTGGAGAACAAACACTCAAAGCGTCGTCTCAACCTGAACCCCCGAGTCCTCACCCTGATACAGGAACTCACCGATCACGAGTGGTGTGACACCTAAATAAGGACTCTCTCTGTGGACTCTAACTTGTTCAATGAAGAGGTACTGCAAGTTTTTGCTTTTTGGACTGTTAGCAGGAAAAAAAATTGAAGTTTCTGCTCTGTGGACTGTTCATTGAAGAAGCACTGCAAGTTTTTGTTTTTGGACTGTTAGCAGGAAAAAAACATTTGAAGTTTCTGCTCTGTGGACTGTTCATTGAAGAAGCACTGCAAGTTTTTGCTTTTTGGACTGTTAGCAGGAAAAAAACATTTGAAGTTTCTGCTCTGTGGACTGTTCATTGAAGAAGCACTGCAAGTTTTTGCTTTTTGGACTGTTAGCAGGAAAAAAACATTTGAAGTTTCTGCTCTGTGGACTGTTCATTGAAGAAGCACTGCAAGTTTTTGCTTTTTGGACTATTAGCAGGAAAAAAATATTTGACGTTTCTGCTCTGTGGACTGTTCATTGAAGAAGCACTGCAAGTTTTTGTTTTGTGGACTGTTAGCAGGAAAAAAATATTTGACGTTTCTGCTCTGTGGACTGTTCATTGAAGAAGCACTGCAAGTTTTTGTTTTGTGGACTTTTAGCAGGAAAAAAATATTTGAAGTTTCTGCTCTGTGGACTGTTCATTGAAAAACCGCAAGTTTTTGGACTGTTCTGTTGGAGAAAAGGTACCGGTACTACAAGTTGTTGCTTTGTGGACGGTTGACGTATTGCACATTTTTGCCTAAACTTCCACATTTCCACATTTTTTGTTTAAAGTACTGTATTAAGACAACTGCTAAAAATGTAAACATTTACATTTAATTTATTTTAAGCTTTTTGCCTGGCATTTGGTACATTTTGTTAATTGAAAACTGTCTTGACTAAAAGAGGCTAATCTTCAGTTTTTGATTGTGGATTAAGTCAGAGTTGCTGAATTGTTTAAAAATGGTGACAATAAATTTTTCGAAAGTGATATGTACCTCTCATTCCATGATGTTACATTTTGCATGTTTTGTAATGACAGTAGTAGTACTGGTAGTCAGTTAGCGGGTTTAAAAAGTAACTTACCATTTAATTTGATTATTATTAGTGTAGTAATATAGGAAGGGGTCAGTTTACTGACTTACCTATATTTTATATGTATAAATTGGCAGGGTTTAGACTGACACAAAAATACATCATTAATTAAACGGGTTCTCTCTTTTTCAGCTTAATACCAATAATTCTATACCTTGACCAGATGTAATTCACAGGAAACGTTAAACTTATGTTGGCACAGCAGGACTGGACCATTTATTTAACATATTTGTAAATTACATCACACATTTGTACATGATTGGTTGATTATTTTTCCTATAATTAACTTCAGCATAGATGAAACATAGGAACAACAGAACAAGTAAAGGATGATATTTTACTCATTTCAATTCTGCAGGTACATTAACTTAGTTTCTGGCTTAGGAAGATAAAGGTTTAGGAGGAGAAAATGGAGGAAGAAAAGTTAAGAGTCAGGGAGTTATCTTGATGTGTTTAACCAGAAACATGGCAGCTCTCCGGCTGAACTCGGCTACACGTTGGTACCCTTGGCAAAGCATTTGACGACTTGTTACCTCGTGAAGATGGTCAGTCTCCCTCGGTCCAGTTTGGTCAGTTCGTTTACCATTCTCAGCGTCTCCAGACGTGCGCCTTGACTCGAACCGAAAGTAACGGCAGCTCCTGGTGGTGTTGTTCAAGATAAGACGTTCCTTAAAGGAATGTCAATAAAGTGAAGCTTTTCACAGCTGGAAATTGATTTATAACAGGCATGTTATAAATCTTTTAACTGAATGACGAGTCCTTAGCGTGTGACTGGTGTTCATTCAGCTCTTTGGGGAACCTCATCATGGAATTGAGGTCCTCAGCAAACTCCTCAGTTCCAGCAAAAGCTTAGAACTTTAAGGAAGGATCTGTGATCAGTGACTTGTTGTTCTTCTCTGATTGGTCCAAACAAACCAGTGGATGAAGGTCACTCGGATAGGAGAAGATCAGTTTTTAGAACAGAGAAGAAGTTGTTTAGAATGAAGACAGAGAAACAGATTAGACTGGAGCCAGCTTCATAAAACAACTGATTAAAACTGTGTTCTAACTTCTAACAAAACTGATCGAGTTCAGTCTGACATATTAATTCACTTTCACCGTTTGATTCATCATATGAAGAAGTGATCATTATTTTGAAATAACATTGGATTTCCAACTTGAATTAAACAGTTTGAATTAAACAGTCTTTGACTTAACAAACATTGAATTCAATAATGCTTATACAAGTAACACAAGGTTATTCATTAACACAAAAATAGAGGAATAAGAGAGTCTCTTATGACTTATTGTGTTTTGATTCAAAATAATGTAATAAAATAGTGTTAATGTCCTTTTTCTGAGAGTATCAGTGAAAAGGTGTCACTGGGACAGTTCAAGTATCAGAGCGGGCATGGTCATGTCCACTACATCTCCCCCCTTTTGGAAGTCATCGCCAGTCCTTGGGGATGGGGTCCAACACGAAAGGAAACCTTGAACTGTCTCTGATCTTGAAGTAATCCAGCAAGTGGAAAAAAAAATCAAAAATTATAATCCCATAAAGTTTTTGGAAATTCCATACTGTTCGTAGGTAATCCCATTGCGGTAAGCTTTTAATCCCTCGGAAAACTGAGTCTGTTAACTCTTGGAAAACAAAGTCTGTGATCCTTTGGAAAACAAAGTCTTATAATCCACAACGATAATTCCACAGCAGTAATTCCATATCGATTAGAGTTGGTGATTTCATCAGCAACAATTGTTTTTATAATCAGCATGTAGAGGGGATCCCTCGATTGACGCAGAGGAGGCGACCCTTGGATGAAGGTTGAAGACCAAGCGTTGGAGCTGCAGGTCCCCACATCGAAGGTTGTTGGCTGGTTGGTTTCCAGTCCGTGCCACTCTGGTTCTATGTGTCATGCAATTATGTGGTTTTTAGGTGGGCTTATGATTGGGATTTTACATTAGCCTTACCTATATGCACCTGGTATGTAAGCTATCATGGTTTAGATCAGCTACAACTACCAATTAAGGGGTGGATCATGCATCAAAGTTAAATATAGGGATCTACGTCTATAGACGGTTCAGGAGGGCTTCTGTAACGAAGGCCTCTTCTTCCAAACTATTCCTCCATTCATAACTTAGCTTAAAGTTAAACTAAAATAGAAAAGAAAATATAGTTTGGTCTAAATGTCTGTTGTCCTTTAAGACGACGACGTAGGATTTGATATTCCCTATAAATTTTGAAGTCTATGGCGAGACTCATCAAAATGAATAATGATCTAGAATAGAATCGATCGAATCGGTTCAAATTAGAAATTGTGAGATCAGTGTAGATTATAGTACCTTAAGTAGCATTAATCTACAATGACACTTCAATTACTGAGGTTTAACAAAATGAAAACTGCATGTTGGCATAGTTAAATCCATTTAAGTCTTCAACTTATCATTAATAAAAACCTCTTTTGGCTGGGAGTGTTCAGAAAACAATATCAAGCTTCAATAACAACAAAAGTAGCAACTAAGCAACTAGAAAACAACGTTTCACTGCTTCAACTCACTCCTGTCGTCAGATTCCAACGTGTATCACACAATAAAAACAGGTCTTAGCTTTATAACCGATGTCAATTAAATCCTGCAGATTTAAACGGTTGTTAAGGTTAGTTTTTTGTTGTGGGTTTTTAGACTTAGCGTTTCTAAGTTCTAGTTGGAACGGTTTCTTTTAGCAACTAATATAGTTTAAACTGTTTAGTTTATTTACTATTGTGTGCTTGGACGACCTTAATTTCCCATGAAGTCTGTGAGTTTGCGAGATCTTTGTCGTTTGTGGGGTTATTGAAATCTTTGTCTTTGTCTTGGGCATGACCTAACATCACCCCCCTGAGGTCATGGGGGACCACGAACACAGGTGAGGACGTCCGTCCATGGGCACAAGTTAGGATGCCAATGTTTAGTTTAAGCTGTTTTCGCAGCTGAGAGTAGACAGTACACAGGAACCTTTTAGGGTTTGGCCAACGTATCTTCTTACGTTTACCTCTTTCTGTGTAATTCAGGTGTGTCACAACTGTCGGCGCAGTCGCAGGTGTGTCTGATTGTTCAGACTGCGATGGGTCACTGTCATTGTGTGTGTTTTCCCACCTCTTGACTGAAGAAGGGCTCTTTGAGTCTGTAGAAACTATGTCATTTCTGATTAGATCTAGACTCAAATGCTCTTGAACCAAGGTTTCATCGAAAGCTTGGCTGATTGCCGATTTATCTGTCCCAGAGGACAGTACAGCGTCTTCGGTGTGGGATCCGTGGATCTCCACACCTTCTTCTACCTGTGGTAGGTAGTGTTCAGTGAGTGCTGATTGTTTCAGCTCACAGAGGAGGTTCTCATGTTGGGCCCCGGTTGGGTCCAACTGTTGTGTCTCTTCTGCCTCAACTGTATTTGAAGGTTCACTTACCGGGCTTGTGCTCTCGGTTGGGGAGTCATCCGTGCCTTCTGCGGTACCATCTGTTAGACAGACCGTGTCATGACCTTCAGGATCTTGTTGACTGTCAGCATTTTGTTTGCTGTCAACATCTTTATTGTCAACATCTGTGGCATTTGTGTTAATGTTATTAATGTTAACTGTGTGCTCTGAGTTTTTGTGAAAGATAGTGTTGCACATCGTTCCAGGTAGGTCAATGTTGTTAGTGTCATTATCAATGATAACGCCACTCATTGTATCAGGTTGGTCAAGCACTGTAACATTCAAATCTACTAACAAACTACTTACTTCCTCTGTCTCTTCCGAGCATAGAGGTGTCGGGCCATTATTCTGGGACATTCGTGACTCTTTGCATGTCTTGAACTGTTCTGTTCGAGGCGCAGGAGGTGCAGTTCCGAGGCTTGGGGGCTTCTGTTGGGACCATGCATTGTTACATGAGTATAGGTCCTCATACTTCAATTTCTTTTGAAGTTCACCCACCGGTAGACCTTGGTTTTCACCCACCTGGTTCGTTCTGAACCATTTTGGGTCTCTTAAAGAGTGAACACCTACCTTTTGTGGTTCGTTGCTTGTCTCAGATTCTTCAATCTGAGGTGCTTTAGGAGCGGGGCTCCCTTTAAACCATTGTGAGTCACTGTTCCAGCTGGCACCAACCTTTCGTTGTTTGTCAGTTTTAAAATCTTGTTTATTCTTGCTTGCATTATCCAACCTTTCTAACAACCGACGTATGTTCTCCATCACCAAAAGAGACTATTTCTATATTTGATTTTATATAATGTGATCAAAAGAATAACTTTTGTCATTTTCATGATGTGTGCTTTTAAGCTGTGTTATTCTGTGAGAGTTAAACTGTGTTCACTGCTGTGTTAAAGGGAAATATCGGGTCACAGAGACCCGACTGTTTTGTTTAGAAATAAGAAGACAGTTTAATCAGTTGTTTTTCATGAACAAGGCTCCAGCTTTCTCTGTCTGTTCCTAAACATTTCCCTCTGCTCTGGCTGTAACCTTGGACCTGATAACACAAGTGCACTCCTCTCTTGGTTCCTGCTTTTTAAGTTCTAACTGTGCGAGAACGCTTCAGAGTTTCTGGGAGTTTCGAAAGATGATGTGAACTTCCAAAGAGCTGAATGACCACAAGTCACGCGCTAAGGACTCGTCATCCAGCTGGGACTGATAACATGTTGTTATGGGTCCACTTTTAAGGAACAGAGCTCAAAAACTTTGTTTATTCCCTCCTGGAATAAGTTTATCTTGAAGTCAGAGGCCTGAAGCTGACATATTCTCTGATGACCAACGCGGAAGCCAGGAGACGTTGAAACGTAAACTAAAACCAGTTTTGGACGTGCTGGGACTAAAGGACTCTGTGCATCTGAAGGCTGGTGTCTTCCCTCTTACCGGGCTGTCGTCAAAAGGTAAAGGGCTGTTTACAAAACGTACTTGGATTTTAGCAGAAGTCGGATGAGAAGTGTCACTCTGGTCTCATGCTCAGGATAATTTTCTTCTTAAATCTTTCCTCCTATTTCTTTTCCCTCTCAACCTAAGCTGGAAACTATATTTTTAAGTTAAAGAGCCCACAGACTAAATATGCTTAACATCTAATATTTATGTCTGTTGTGTTAAATTTAAGTGTGCTGACGTATTTGAATTGAAAGAAAGTGAAATCATGTCAATCAAGTGTAATGGTGTTAATTTAGTTGATTTATTTTAAATAAATGGTAGTGTCGCCTGGCATACCAAACTAAGTTAATGTCCATTGTCACTTAATGGCTCTGTTTATTTATCCATCATAAAGACCACAGAAATATTGGGTAAACTGAAAAAGAACAGAATCCGTGAACATTTACTATTCAATCTGAATAAGTAAATTAATTAAGATAAAGAGGTCAGTATTAATTTGAGGTTGAATTTGAGGCTATTTATCAGATTATAGCTAGATGAATGATTTTGTAGTAAATGTCTTGCTTTACTGAGTGGTCAGTAAAGGTCATCACTGGACAGTTCAAAGGGTGCAGGGGGAGCAGGTCCTCGGCTTCGGGGTCCCTCTTGGTACCCTGTGATGTATGAGTCTACTAGAGGCACATACTGTATGAGCCTTGGACGCGCACCTTCTTGAACTTCCATCTTTGTTTTGATTTTTGTGAAATCAATAAGACAGTTCGTATTTTAATGTGTGCAAATAAATCTTCACTTTTAAATGTGGCATTGAGTCAATCAAACTAACCAGCTGTGTGGTATAAGTGTTTCACCGTGTAATAAGTATTTCTATTCATAGGTACCTTCTTTCAGGACTTACCCTTAATGAACCTGTAAAAGTTAAATGCAAGCAGTGTTAACTTTAAATATAACTTATTTTTTAACAACAGTTACTAACCAACACAAGCATGATTTTCGTTTTACTTACTCAAAAACTTTTTAAAAGATTTGAAATAAATGCCAATATTCACACTAAAATGTTCCCAGGAAGCTGCTCCATCATGCCTTAAAAAGATGTATTGCAGTTTGGCTAAACTGTTTTGCTGTATTTTGACAGTTATCAGGAGTGAAAATAGGATTTCTTGTTTGTTATTTTAAATATTTTTTTATTTAAAATAAACTGGAGTTTTTGTATGCTCAACATAACATTACAGATGTTTTAAAATAAATGCAGAAGGTTTAGCATCTATTCTGTGTAAATGTTTCTTGTTCTCATACTTTTAACCAGCAGATAGCAGGTTTTCAAAGCTTAAATTACCACAATGTGACTGTAATTACTCATTCTGGCCGCTATAGAGGCGCTGTTGGCTCTAAGGCCGCGTTGACTACCTTTTAGCATTTAGCCGTAGCTTTAAACTAAATCGGATAAACGTCAACTTTTGGGATGAGTTTTAGCCTGGATGTGACATTCGCCTAAACAAACGTTCATTTAAGAAACGAATGGATTTGTTTAAAATGTTTAGAACACGTTCTGTGAACTTTTAGATATAAAAAGAAACGATCTTTTTCCTTTTTTTTCTATCTGGTTTACGTCACTTCCGTTGACGTGTCGTTCGTGTTGCATTTAGGGACGTGCGTGCAGTCGGACGTTTGAGTTTTACCGACGTCTAAACGCTCTAAAACCCCTTTAAATATCTCAAAACACCGCGGTTAAACAGTTTTTTACGATATTTTATGCCTACAGACGAAACAAACCAGACAATCTGTTAGAATTGTGTGAACAAAACTGAAAATTGACGATCAATTGCGTATCACGTGATCACCTTGAACCAACCACAGCATGACAACAGATGTTATGAACGTAGCGTCAGCCTATAGCTTATCAAACCTAGACTCTTTTTCAACTCATAAATCGTTGGTTACGTATCGTAACCCCAGATTCTACGAGTATAGCGAGCCCTTTAGCTCGCTTATTGGAAGTCTCCCCCGCGCGTCAGCGCCTACTGAAAACCTTTTAGTCCACGCCCACCTACCGGATGGGCCCACCCCTCGGGTCGATAAAACCCCTCGACCAGGGTGAATCTATCTCCAAATATAGCTAATTCATTCAGCCATTTTGGATACAGAGTGGCCCGATAGCTAAAGGGCTCGCTATACTCGTAGAATCTGGGGTTACGATACGTAACCAACGTTCTACCTTCGTATAGCTCGCCCTTTAGCTCGCTTATTGGAATAAAGGGCGTAGCAGGAAATAGTCCATGCCACGCTGGATCCCACCAATGAGGAGCATCTGCTCACCCAATCCCAATAAGCACGTCCTTCCTCATGCAAGAGGAAAGGCAGGTGGTGGGCTGGAGGAAGGCCTGCAGGCCTTTAAACAACCTCCAGACGTGCTCTGCTGCTGTGCAGCAAGCCACAACACTGAAAGATATTGTTTGATGTTGTGTTTTTTTTTTTTTTTTTTTTTGCACATAGACAAGGAGAGGAACACTCTCCGGCTGCAAAACAAAAATAGTGTAACGTCAACTGTTGCATGAACTATGTACAGTGGAACAGTTAAACATTAGGAGGTGTACTCCCACTACTTATCCAGGACTCCCAGAACTGAATGAGTCATAGAAAAAGTAGACACATCCCGTAAACAAAAACGGGTAAGAACAGGACGAGCTCCAAGCTGCGGCCTGACAGATGTCGCTGACCGACATCCCACCGTGCAGAGCTGCAGACGAAGCCATAGCTCGTGTCGAATGAGCTCGCAGAGACGCAGGAGGCTCCTTCCCCTCAGCTTTGTAGGCCTCTGATATGGCTTCACACAGCCAGTGAGAGAGGCGCTGAGAGGACAGAGCCCGACCCGCTGAGTTGTCCT